>MQRK01242083.1:0-14768 GCA_001938485.1 Girardia tigrina | reverse complement strand
TATATATATATATATATATATATATATATATATATATATATATATATATATTTATACATCGATATTATTATTTATATTTAGAATTTTAAGATCTGGATTATGTAACTGAAATATTGTTCTTCATAAATTTGTTTGAATAATGAAAGTTGTATTAGAAATAAAGTTTGCAAATTATGACTCTGAATTTTAATCATGAACCCAATACAGTCCAATTATGCTCTAACTAAGAAATCTATGTGGTTAATTTGACAACCCATTCAATACAGAGAGATAATAAGGTGTCATTTTGGTATCACGTAAAATCAGCGCAGACAATTCAGCGTGGCGATAATTCAGCGCGGCTCCTCTTCTGTAGTTAAAAGTCTTTTTATTTTAAGCTCTTAATCTTTAATAAAACTGTTGCAATCTTTCTGAATTGACGTAGATCCATCTTTTTTATAGGACTGTCGTATAATTAGAGTACTCATTTTTTTCAATATACAGTAATAATGCAGAAAACATACATCCTCAAGCTATTCTAGGTGGATGTAGTATACCTGGAGGAAAAAGGATGGATAGTTACGTTATACTAAATACACTTAAATTTTACCTTTTTGTGGCATTCTGCACAGTGAAGTTGACGGTCGATAGACACTGAAAAGTGGTACCCGGTGCGAAAATACGCTCTTGTTTACATGATTTACTGATGTCAATAGAAAAAGAAAGATTTGCTACATCAGAAAATCGTGTTTATACAAAAATGTTGTATAAGAATATTAGTATTGCCATTTATATTAATATCCTTTATAAAGAACAGCCGCATGGAAACGGCTAATTTAAATGCAGATATTACTAGAGGGAACAAGTGCCAAATAATTTGATTATCAATTCAAAATTTTATTGAAAATGGCCTCCAAAAATCTCATTTTACCACTAAAACCACAAAAATAACAAATCCATAAAATATCATTGCTAAATATTGCGATAATTTCAATAAAAAATCTTTCATCGTTTGTTTTTCCTTTATTTTTATTACGGCTGGGGTTTAATTTGCAACTCGAAATATATTGGACTAATTTGAAAATATAAATGATGCAAATGTTTTAATAAAATTTTCTCTAACATAATCTACATAATAAAAGAAAACTGAAATTGAAAATTAATAAAATATAATATTCTATATATTATTAATATTATCGAGAATTTGTTTCAAACTAAGAGTAATTTATTATTCATTTTAAAGATGAATAATTTTTATTTTAATAATTGGATTTATTACAACTGCATTTCAAATTTTTCATTTTACTGCATTTTGACTACGAAGCGCAAGTCTCTGAAACTCGACACAAGTCTCTGATCAAGGCCAAATACTGGCCATAAATGATGATATTCGAGTAACATTGAACGCCTGAGCACGAGAGGTAGAAATACCTTCAAGCTGTCGGAGTGACATTTGTGAATTTCGTGACTTAAAGCGCAAAAATCAATCGTGAAATGCTCGGTCAGAAGAATTTGTTTTTTTATAATTGTATCTATCCCCCTTCCTTCTGTAAAACATTAACAAATTAATTACTACGCTTTAAACTACAATGATTTTCGAATTTTATAAAAACTGAGCAGATAGAAATCAGCAACGACCCACCGATGGGTCGTACCGTACTCAACGTTGTAAAAATCAGCAGTTGACATTTTAAAAAATTTTATTTCATAACAACAAAATAACATATTATTTTAAACAGTTTTTTTGAATAAATTTCCAAGGAATACTTCGTTTTTTTCTCGCACAAACCATTTATACATAAATAATAATTAATTATAAATATAGTTAAATAATTTTTTATTTCAATTAATTTTGAAAATTTATTATTTAATTTTTAATCCTAATAAAATTTTGTTGCATTAAAATATTTTATTATTTTTTGAAAAATCTCTATTTTAACTTAACTTATGCAAAGCTGTTTTATTTCGTCATTTAATTAGAAATCTTGTGTTTTTTTAATTTATTACAAAAATATTTTTCATTTAGAATTCTTCTAAAAATATTTTATTTCAACCATATTAAAGTTTTGTATTTTAAATTTTTAATCAAATTATTTTATCTCAAGTTGTATTAAAAACCTTATTTATTTCAAACATTATTAAAGTCTAACATTTTGAAATTTTTATATAAGAAATGAATGATTATGTAATCACTTACGTAAGTCTAATCGAAAAAAATAAAAAAAATAAAAAAAACAATTTCGATTTTAAAATTTGTTATAAAAACATTTTAATTTCAAATTCTATTACAAATATGTTATTCCAAACTTACTAATTTGTATTTTAATTTACAAAAGTCGTTATATCAAAATTCATTATCTTCTTTAATTTAAATTATTTTATAATAAGTTGTCATTTTATTATAAAAATTTATATTAATTTATGTTATTCTCATCGTAAAATTCTTATATTTTAATTTTTGATATCTTTTTAAATGTTTTAGAGATTTCTTTGTTAGATTTATATAAATTTAGACGAGTATCCCACATTCCTCACAAGCACTAAATAAATACCTGCAGTATTCATAAGGCCTCCTTCATGAGCACCGCAAAACAAATTAATATTCTTTAGAATTTTTATTGAAAACTAACATATTGTAACATTCTTATACCATGAGCAACATCATTAAAATTTTATATTTTGACAATAAAATAAACAGTAAAATTTTTTATTAATGATTTAGCATAATTAATCAAACACGACAAATATCATTTGAACACATCTTTGAATAAAGATTTCAGAATCTGTGTGGCCCTAATTAGGTTTATATATTTACAGTAGTTCATGTATCATAATAATATTATAATAGATAACACATTTGTTTTCTAAGTCCCTGTTTACTTTGTACAGAATCGAATTCGATAATTGATACATGTGTGAATATCAAGTTAATTTTCATTGTCATTGATTCTGCTATTTAAGAGTTCAGCAGTCCTTGTGATTCACTATGCCTCAATGGTTCCATTAATTGGGCAACTCGCAACTGAATTGTTTCTTTTCCACCCACATACATGAGTTCAAAATATTAAGGCTGAAATAGACATTGATAGCATAGCTCACAGTTCTCGGTGTGATTGCCGAGAGGAAATAATGAATTCATTTATTTTCTACACACTTTTGCATAAAAGTACAAGATTATAATAAAGTAATTCGATACACAAACAATAATAGGATAAAAGATAAATGCGAACGATTTAAATAAACAGACAGTATAGAAGATGATGAAGAATGTTTGATGCTTTTGATGATTGCTAGGAGTTCCCTGTCGTAAATAGAATATTTATTTTCTTCTTTTAGTTTTTGGGAAAAGAAACCTAAAGGTGATGTTTTGTTTTCTATTTCCTGTTCTAGTAAGGCTCCTAGTGCTATGTTTGATGCGTCAGTTGTCAAACTTAGTTTTCCTTTGTTTAGAAGCATTTCGAGCCCAGTTATTTGGTTTATTTCTTTTTTAATTTTATTGAATTGTTTTTCTTGTGCGTCGTTCCAAGTGATATTTTCGTTTTTCTTTTTATTTTTAATCTGCTCGTTAAAATCTGCTAACAGTTCAGAACAATGTGGGATACAATCATGATAGAAGTTGATCATTCCCAAAAATCTTCTAATTTCGTGGACATTTCTTGGTGGTTTTAATTTTGTGATGTTGTGTATTTTTTCTGGGATTGGTTCAATTTTGTTGTGACTGATTTGGTAACCAAGAAAATTGATTTTATATTTTAAAAATTTGCATTTTTTAAGATTAATTTTTAAGCCGTTGATTTGTAATAATTTGAATGTGTTCTCTAAATCTTTTTTTGTGTTCTTCTTCGTTTTTGCTTCCGACTAAAATGTCATCTATGTAGGTAACTGTGTTCTCACAGTTCATGAATATGTTGTTCATGGTTCTTTGAAATGTTACGGCTGCGTTTTTTAAACCAAATGACATTTGTTTGAATTAGTATAAGCCAAATGGGGTTGTTATTGACGTTTTCTTAATGTCCTCTGGGTTCATTGGTATTTGGTGGTATGCTGATTCTAGGTCTATTTTGCTGAATGTTTTACTCTCTGTTTAACCTAGTGGTTACATCTTTGATTAGTGGTAGTGGGTATACATCGTTTGTGGTTATTGCGTTCAACTGTCTGTAGTCTCCACAGCATCTCCATTCTCCATTCTCATCATGAGTGCTGATGACCAGTTTGAGTTTGATGGTGTTATGATTTCGCACTCCAGTAGTTCATTGAAAATCTTTTTTGCTGCTTCGAACTTTTCTTGTGTTAGAGGTCTGCATTTTGCATGAATAGGTAAACCGTTGGTGATGATGGTGTGATTGACTTGGATTTTATTTTTCGGTTTATTTTTTTTCGATTATTTCTTCGTATTTTTCTATTTCGTTTTTGATTTTGTAGTCGAAAGTATGGTTGAGTTTTGCTTCCTCTTTGTTATTCTTTTCTTTGTAGGTTGTACAGTTAATTTGTTCCTTTTTGTAGTCGTTGAGATTTTTTATTGTTTTTCTTTCTAAGTTTTTATTTGAGTTGTAGTAGGTGGTGATTTTTTTTATGGTTTGATTTTTTTTGCGTATTTATAGTTCCGATTCGGTTTGTCATATTTTTTTCTTATTTAATTTCCGTTTGTTTTGTCTGGTCGTAAATTTTTCTGTGGTTGCAGTCTACTATAAGTTTGAAGCATGATAAAAATTCTGCTCTGATGATTGTATTTGTTACGTCGGCTATTGTAAAGGTCCATGGGTATTCTTTATCGTCTATCATAATGTTGATTTCAGTTTTTCCAAAGGTTTTGATTATACTTCCGTTCGCGGCGTATATGGGTTTGGTTTGTGTGAATTTTTTATTTGTATTAATGTTTGTAACTTTAAACGGTATAATTGAACAAGTAGAACCAGTGTTAACAAGGAAACGATATGTACAATTTTGTGGTTGCACCGTAAAAGTGGATTGAACGTTACCTAATCTTGAAGCGTAGATTGGCAACTTTTTGTGTTTAAATTTTGGTATTTGCACGGTTTCTCACATTTGTAAGCTTTTTCGCCAAAATTTTCGTGGTACCAACATAGTTCTTTTTCCGTGTTGTGTGTTTTGAAATTTGAGTTTGTTCTGTTTTTGAAGTTTTTATTGTCGTGTGTTTCTTTCTTTTTTTGATTTTCTATTTTTTTAATCTTTCTTCAAGGTTCTCGAATTTGAGATTGGATTTTTCGAATTGTTTATTGGTGGTATTTAAGATTTCTGTGTGGTTGTCTTTTTCGTTTCTTGCACTGGCTTCTATGCTGTTTGAATAGTTATTGATTTCTGCTTGAATTTTGTCGGCCAAAATTGCTAATTCTTCACCTGTATCCGCTGTGGTTGTCGCAAGTTGGATTCTCATGTTTTCAGGTAAGGCTCTCAGGAAAAAAGTTTTTGTTATTTCTGAGTTTTTTTCTATTTTGTTAAGTTTGTTTTTTATGGATTTATAAAGTTCAGATGGTGTTCTGTCTCCAAGGGACATGTCTTCTATGCAATTGTTTAGAATGTTCCTGTTATTGTGTGTTAATTTTTCGCAAAGTGACGTTTTGAGTTGTTCTAATGGTTTTTTTGTTGTCGATAATTTTTCTATATCGTTAGCCATCTTTTTAACAGTTTTTGATGGTAATTTTGTAATGATCGCGCAGCTAATGTCATGTTCGTTGTATATTTTGTTAAGGTGTGCGATGTTGATTGCTGTGTTAAACCACGTTTCGGGTGCGTCATTGTCATCCGTGAAATAACCTGGTATGTGTAGAAATTTATTTGTATTTTGTGGGTTAATGTTTTGGTATGTGTAGTTGTTATTTGTATCTTCAGTATCGTTGTATTTATGTTTTATAGGAGTCGTGTCTTTGTTGTTATTATTTTCGGTTATGTATTGTTTGCTGTTTGTTGTGTGTTTTCTGGTGATTCTATTTAACTCAACATTTTTGGCTGTTTTGTTGAATTTGTGAATATGTGTTTGGATGTATGTGATTTGTAGTGATTGTGTATAAATGTATGTGTGATTGTGAAGCGTGTTTCTTTTTGCTCTGACACCAATTGTAAAACTCAATCTTTGTTCACTAATCGATGAGGAACAAAGAGTGAATTTTAACAGTTTTTAGGTAAAAAAATCAGTTATAAACGATGTCTGACTGAGCTAATCAACCACTATAAGTACTTTTGCTTGTTTGATTAACTCAATCGTTATTAATGTCAGCACAAAAAATTGCCAATAACGATATAATAGTTAACTAAAAAATCCTTATAATAACTAGCAAAATTTAATCAGTAATAACCGGTACAATAGAAACAAAGTTGATACGATAGATTCATCAAATACTGTCTGTGAATCAACTAAATTTCGATAAAACTCTGAGCTTGATAATTAGTCCAGTATTTTGCAGAAAAAGTCTGATATCCGTCGGTAAGTAAGTAATAACTTGGTTTGATTAATTTTTGTATTTATTAATTTTCTGGTAATCAATAATATAAATTTCGCATTGAAATTTATATTATTATCATAAATAATATAATTTCTTGACTTCCTTCTTCATTCAGATACAATAAACCCAAATAAATAAATAAAATAAAATAATAAGAATACAATAAAATAAAATAAATTTCATCGGTACATAATCAAGCACTATTACATAACAGAAAGGCATTTAAAAATTTAAAAGTATTGCATTAGATAAGATTGAATGTTTTTTATCACGTACGAAAAGGAAAATATAAACTTCATAAAGACAAAAGGTTGTTAAACTCATACCCAAAAACACAAATACCTTTACAAGAGATAAGAAAAATAAGATTGCCTTTTGTCATGAGTGTAAGAAATCTGTGAGGTTATTACACTAATCAAAGGCAATCCATCCTAATCATCCAAATCTGATAGATTGACAAACTTTTCACCTTTACCAGTTGTGATAGAGATGAACTATAGGCGGTCACGATTCTCCTTCTGAATTTCAAGTTTTGACTTAAAGTCCAGTCATTCTTGTTGTTCTATAGTCTCTTGGAAATTATTTGTTGGAAAAAACAACGAAATTTGATGCGAGGTATCCAAATCAGAAGACTCTCTTTGACTGGTGTCATTTCTGATTACCATCTTTCCATCTTCAACGTCAACCTCAATACGACTGGTTTTAAAAACGGCTTGCAGCTCAATCTTGGCCTGTTGAAATATTTGAGCCTTTCGCTTCCTATGCTTCAGCCGCTTCTGGGATCTGCTGAGCACCCCAGAGGAAGATGATGCAATATCCTCTTTCATAATTGACTCATAAATGTTTGGATTCGTCACCAGAGGCTTCTTTTCTATATTTGATTCAATCTTGCTTGCTGTTTCTATAATTATTTCCGGTTGCTCTTCTGAGACCTTTTCGATCACCTTCTTGTAGTAGCTGGACATATTTTGCTGAATTCTCATCTCGGTGACCTCGTTTTGCAAGGACTTTATTTTTTGTTGTCCTAACAAATATTTGTCCACAACCGGTTTATGAATTAATAGAGGAACCGAATGCTTTATGTAGTCCTCAAATTCGGTTGTCCTCTTCATCAATTCGTCATTCAGCTTGGCACATTCTCCTTTCCATTTCTGCAACTCCAACAGCAGTTCTCTTTGTTGCTCTTTGCTTACGTTATATTTTCTATTCATGCTGAATAAGGACGATGGGTGGATTACAAATAAAAAAAATTAAAAAAAAGAAACAACACAAAAAAATAATTGATGGAGGCTCAGAGAAACGAATTCTCTCCTAGAAATGAAACTTGGCAAGGTCTTTCTCAAACTTCCAGATTGTCAATAGTCTCGGCAGACACTATAAGCACCTGCCGTTAATCTATTAACAGATTGGCAGTCATCAAATTACCTCAAAACCTGTTCATATTCCCTACCTGATCGTCAATAGTCTCGGCAGGAACTACAAGCCCCTACCGTTATCTATCTATAGATCGGCAGCCTTGAGGATGTTCCCCAACCTCCATCAACTTCAAAAAAAGGAAAAAAAATCTAAAATTTACCTAAGTAAAAAACAACTTTTTTTTAATAAAATTTATTCAATGAAAAGGTCTGATCAACTGCACAAATTCGGATGAATTTATACAGTTTCCTTTTACACAAAAATTTCATAAAGCCCATAACCGGACAATTCTCAAAATCAACCTTCAATCATCCATCAATAAGTCAACAGTCCTCAGATAGAAACAAACCAGAGGTGGCCGAAATTCCGATCATACCCACGTCAACAAATCAGGCCATCAAATTCTCACAAGAAAATATTCAAATCGACAGGATCCAAGGGTCAAAAACAATTAAAAGTTTCTCTTTTTTAATTAATTAATTATAAATTATCGTTATAATATTTTATTTTTAGTTTTTTTAGATTTAGGCAGTTTTTTCCTCGCCTGCTTCGGTGCCGGTGCAATGAATAGGCCCGAGGCTGATGCGAAGGTAAAACTCATTGGTCCCAACAAAAAAATCATCACTTATCCATTTTTTTAAGAACATGATTTAAGTTACTTTAGCGACGTCAATATTCGAATTCATAAAAATATTAATTATAACATAGACCATAAAAGTATATTTATAACACCAAAATTCGAACAAATGTTGATAATCGTTTCGCCAATTTCGATATTCTACTACCCTAATTCATATGTATTTGGAAACATGAAATAATTTTTATCAAAAAATTTTGATTATAAATGTGGTGTGATTTTATATGGATTTATTAAATTATTAATAAATCCGTTTGTTTAAATTAATAGTTGCTGTAATGTTAGTGGATATTAAAATATATTTCTATTCATGTGTTCTTCATATGTAATTGGAAACGTGAAATAATTTTTATCAAAAAATTTTGATTATAAATAATTAATATTTATTTGTATTATAGATTTATAGATTTTTGGCAAAGTTAATTGTTTTCTCATAGTTTCAGATCGGGTCCACGTCAATTGGTCATGGAAAATTTGTCGGGACGACAATTCATCGGGACGACAATTGGTCTCCTATTATGTCAAACATGTTTTGTATTCAATCTTAATTCAATTGTTATGCTAAAATTGAGTTTTATTATCATTTTAACTGTGAACTTTTGAAATGCTTCATCATTTTATCCAGTTCTTATTATTCCGCTATCTTTATTTTTTCCTTCCTGACTTTAACAAACTTTGCTGTACTTTGGATATCCAATATCCTTTAATATATAAAAATGCTTTATTATTAACAAACTATCTCATATCTAATAAATATCAAATATTCTTAAATGTGTCAATTTGATTTTATTATTTACCACAGCCTCAAATTGTCTTTCAGTTTTCATTTATCTCCCCTACTCTCTTAGAGGTGGGTACCCCTACATATTCAAAAACGTTTCTTTACAAACAATTGATATGTTTTATAAATTATCTTTTAAACTTTAAATTTTTGATTTAAAATGTTTTGAAAAATCAAGTAATTCTCCTCAGATCGAAGGGAAATATTATCAAAATTAAGAACATTTTTTATTACTAATAAAATAATAATAATTTAATTTGAATTCATTTAATGAACTAATTAATTTACAAATTAAATTAAATATTTTAAAAATATTAATTCTTTTTCCAAACTATGTCGCACGGCCATGCACCATAATTAGAAATATTCAACTCTTCTCTTGAAAAGAAGTCTGCAAAAGGTCGGTAATTTCTGGTCATGAAGAAGTTTATCAAAATATAACATTCTTTATCTGTCTTCACCAATACCCATTCAATCACAACTGCTATTACATTTCTTTCGTCAAATAACCTCGACGCTTTCTTTATGGCATTAATCTCGCTGCCTTGGATATCCATTTTAATGACTATTTGAGTGTCTTCTTCAATTATCGGAACTAACTCGTCGAGAAATATACTCATCACTTTATATAAACTTGTTCCATTTTCAATTATTTCTTGACCTCCGACATTTTCATAAATGTAATTCATTGAGAATTCTTTCTTCACATTTGACACAGCATTGGAAATGATTGTGACCATTTTGGTTAAGCCATTCGCAATGACCGACTGTACCAATCTATCTGTATTGTTTTTATTGGCGTCCACAGCAATTGCGGAGTACCCAAAAGAAGCGACTGAAAGAGTATAAACTCCGACATTGCAGCCAAGATCAAGCAGTTGTGACCTGTTTAGGGGTTTCATATACCTAAGCAACTGATAAAGCCAAAACATTTCCCAATTATTATTTAAAATAATTTGCCTTGATATCAAATCATGTTTATCATATATAAAAATGTCAATTGTCTTCCTATAAATTTTGAGATATCCCTTCAGAAAGTTATGTGTTTTTGGCACAATTTGAAGAATATTAACAGAATAGTTCTTGTTGAAATGTTCAAAGTTCCGACCATTAATGCATTCGTTCTTACAACTTATGGTGCACAAGGTATCACTACAATCTCCAGAATCTCGACATTGATTGTTCCGAATTACAATCTTCTGTTGTGGACAGAAAGAGGACTGCAAGAGAAACTGATTTACAAATATCTCCACAACTAATATCACTAGGAGAACCGTTAATATTTTATTGTTAACCATTTTAATGAAGACTTGTTGATTAAATGTTAATAAATCGAATGTTTAACCAATGAGAGCTTAACTGATGAAAAATATTAAAAATCCAAAATAAAAAACTATACATTTACTAGTAATACTAAGTGTATAATATTAAAGGCGAAAACTTATTCACTACTTTTAAGTGAATAAATTTTCCTCTTCAATATACCACAAAATAAAATAAAAGTAGAGTAGAATAAAATATAATATCACAATAAATTAAACAATAATTGTCTCACTCTAAAAAACTGAAAGAGGAAACGAAGGTAAATAATAATTCGATCACAGAACACAGAAATAATAATTGTGGTTGGTAGTATAACTCATAAATATCGAATGTCCTTATTAATTGTATCACGATCTTCTTGAAATATTGTGTACAATAATGAGTAGTGGTGAAATTTTTTTCGACTTATTTTTATGTTTTGTTATTTTGGAAGTAAACTTCTTAAAACGAAATAAAAAAAATTTCCGAATGTCATGGTAAATCGAGCTCTGACGTCAACTCGATCCCGTTCAAAATCCCTGCGCCCCTTTTCTCGATCGCTCGCGCGTCCTCGCGACCAGCATTTTGATAGTCCGCGCTTGCACACGATTCGTTTCTTGATCATCCTCGCGTTTCAGCGACCCGCCTTTCGATCGCCTGATTGTCCATGAACACGATTTCATCGCGCACAACCGTAACCCGGCTCTCAGCCGTCGAATTTATTTAAATTATAAATTAATAATGTTAAATACAAAGAGATATTTTGAAAGAAAAAATGGCAAATGTTAAATGTTTATTCGATGAGATGAAAGAATTAAATACAGACGACACTGTGAATAATTGGTTTAAAGTTTTCATTGGTTTGGAAGTCGAAAATTTGATTGAGATTGTTGTTGGCTTTGGCGATGTTATTCAATGTGAATCAAAATCAGGAAAATCGGAAAATCTTACAATGAATTTTTATGTGAGGAACGAAGAAGAACCGAAAATTTTAAGTATCAATGTTGCATTTAATGAAAATTTGATTGATTTTGATTCTCAAACTTTCAAATATGGTTCTCAACTAAACGAAGAAATGAACTGGGACGATGTAATTAAAGATAAATTGGTTATAGCATTCGAATTAAATGAAAATTTAGGTTCTAAAGAATACTTTTATTAATTTTATTTAATTTTTAATACAGTTTTTATTGAATCTTTCAATTTTGTCAAAGCTGAACCAATTTTCATTATCACTTTCTTTCAAATTCGATAGATATTGTGTGAAAACTTCCAATTATTCATTTAAATCCTTTATTAGCTTTACAATATCCGAATCTTCACAATATATTATCTCTTGACTTATCATCGTCATCGCTTTCTTTAAACTTTACTAATGCTTCTTCGCACAACAGATTTTCATTCAAGGCATCGTTTATTGGCAGTTTTTCCGATTTTAACTTATTTAAAAACAATCATATCATCTTTTCTATCAATAACTTTGCCCAAGAGTAAATCTTTCAATTTTCTAGGTAATGTTATATTCATTTCTCCAGCATTAACACTTCCATTCGTAGATTTCTTGGATATAGATAATCTCGTTTATCAAATTTAAATTCTGGCATTATATGTTCATCAGTATTTTCCGATACATTTCTTGAATTGTCGATTAAAGAATTCTCTACATCTTTTTTCTCAGTAACACTTTGTGATGAGTTTCTCAAGTTTAAGATCATCGATTTTCATTTTTCAAATACTACTTCATTGTAATCATCATCAATAATTTTCATTACATTTCTTAATTTTCTTGATATATTTTTAGACACATCATTTGCGATAATTTTACTCTCTTCTCTATCACTAATATTCAGGGATGATCTACTCGAATCAAATTTCGTTGACATTTTTGACGTTCTTTTTCTTTTTTTATTCTTCACTCTTCACTTGCTCGATCTCTGCATCATTTGATACGTTGACGATTACCTCTCCCCATTTGTTGATACTACCACTGGCACTGTTGTCAGTGTCACAGGACTTCCCTGATCCTGGACCTTTATTCCATTCGTTACAATCCCCCTCATTGCCATATACTTCGTTTTTGTCACATCATCCATCTTTGTCTCCTTTTTTTTCCATGAGCAATAGTCGGTGGAGCTTCCCATCGCAATCCTTAGCAGAACTGAATTTCGGTTTACGGCTAATTCCGCTATTATGTCGCGATTGCAAGCAATTTTAACAGTCATCGCTGTTTCGCTATTTCTCATTTCTGATTTACCATCAAGTCCTCGAATGACTTACACTTATTTAAATAATGGTTACCTTGACAGTATTGATGTATCATTCTGAAACTTGAGATTCTATCCATCGTAGCATCTGAATCAATCTTCTAGTTACTACTCAAAAATGAGATCTTTTTTTCTAGAGTTCATAATTGAATCTTTCAACACCTCCTTAATCTTTTTCAAACATAACAATTACTTCTTCTATGCCTCCGCCATGGTCTCCACTATCATTTCTTTATATCTTGTCTTTATACTGACAAACTTTCGTTCCATGTTAATCAGCAATTGCCTGAATAATTTACTAATGATCAAATAGTAAAAAGCTCCCTTCCTGGCTCACCTTGTTTCTTAGCTTGAAGCAAGAACGCAACAATATCCAAGAGTTGATATAGAAGAACAAGGAGAATATAAAAGAAGACGTCAAATTTCTCCCTGATAACAAACATGTCAGATACCAAATACACTAGGAGATGAATAATTATTCGTTTTGTTTTGAATGCTTCATTCGTTCAATGATTCACAATTTCAAACATGAAGAAATGTAGTTGAGGTATGGGTTGTATAAGACCATAATTTGTCCCTTCCCACGACCCGAAAACCGTGCCTCTGCGCCGGAGCGCTGCGGCCACGCAAGCGTTTCGCCTGCTTTGTTATTAACTGTGTTCATGGATTGTCTAAAATAGATGACACGAAGCCTCTCCAATGTATGTGGAATTATACCAATTACATGTATATTGGTAAATAAGATCCAAACACAATCCTAACGGTGTTGAAGCTTTGTTGATAAACATGCCTTCATTTCTTTGGGAAAATTATTTTCAAATTTACAGAATTATCTAGAGCTTTTAAAATAGAATTTTTAAATGTTTTGAAACCTTCTGAATAAGGTACGGTTAAAATATATCCAAGTTGTAAACTATTTTTTAGTTTTACAAGATTGGTCTTGATGTTGAACATCTGTTAGTTTATAATGACTATGATTTAATAAGGAAGTAAATAAACTAAAATGATCAGTAAACTAAAAATTAAATTGGCTGAATATTAATAGGATAGTAAATACATAACCAATTGATCAGTAAAAAACTTTATCTCTTAATTTCCTCAAATAAATCTAAATTAAGAGATAGTAAATTAATGTATTTAAATTTATATCATTTTCAAATTTATCAATCCAATCTGGGTAATAGAGTAACTAATCTTAACAGCATACAAACAACAAACGTACAGCATTCAGAATTTTCCTTCACAGTGGTAATAACATAAGATCACTATCTTGATCAGAAATTTCAGATCTAATTTTTATTTCTCTTTTTAAAGGAATTTATGTTTAATATTTACAATATATCCCACAATTGTTTCTATATGATTCTGTTTACTTTGTACAGAATTAAATTGAATAATTATTTTACGGTCTAATTCTTATACCTAACTTCCATTTCTATTGTCATTGATACAAATAGAATGTTACGATTATTAGCAAACTTTAATGATTCGTTTCAAACTCAATTTTGGACTTGAATATTAATTATTTGTGCGAACCTTTCAGAGTTCAGCAACTACTGCGATTCACTATGACTCATTTTTTTAAAGCTGGATTATTAAATTTTTTCTATTCCATCCAAATTCTTAACTACGAATTATTAAATACAAAATAGACACTGATGGAACAAAAGAAGTTTTCAGTGTGAATACCGAGTGGAAAGATGTGGACCATATAGCGTAATCCAGTACAACAAAATTAGTGGAAATAAAAAAGTCAAATATGCTCCATTTAATAAAATAAATTTGAGTTGATTTAGTTATTATTTGCAAAATCTTTTTATTGAATTATTGTTGTCGGGATTTTTTTCTGTTAGAGATTTTGATTATGAATAAAAATTAATTATAAATTTAAAATAATATTATTAATAAAAAAAATTTTTTATTAAAAC
>MQRK01242077.1:23773-42691 GCA_001938485.1 Girardia tigrina | reverse complement strand
ACCGATGCATTTTATGCTGATGGAATAAAACAACTTGTTTCTCGTTGGCAAAAATGTATTGATGCCAACGGTTCATACTTTGATTAATAAACTTTTGTCTGTGAATTTGCACGTCTTTGAAGTTTGTGTTCCAAAACCGCCATTATTTTTCAACCAACCTAATATGATGCAAGATGTTTTAATAATTATTTTTGTTCTCGAGGGACTTAATTGAAAAAATAACTTTATTTTATTTCCCTTATATGTATTAATTAAAAAAAATAAATCAAATTTTCAGTCGGTCTTTTGAAATTTTGAAACACTTAAAATGAGTCTTTAGGTAAAAAAAAATTTTGCCGACCTCTAACTTAAACAATTAAAAAGTTTATTTAAAAAATAAATATTTCTTAGAATTTTTAAAATTAAATTTCTTCATTAAAAAGCTATTTGAAAAATGAATAAAAGTAATAATTAACAAGTAAAAAAATAAAATAATAATAAATTAGTTACTCAATAAAAACAATTCGTGATATATAAGGTTGTCAAGTACGAAATTTGTAGAACTTAAGTCAAAATTTATTGATACTTTACCAATAAAAATATTTGTCATTCATATTTATGCATCCCTATTATCGACAGCTTTTCCATTTGAGCAGTAGCTTCTTTAGACCATTTAATTAAGTAATTTGGTGGATGAGAATCTATAAATTCCTGGAAGGCCAATTTTACCGCATATTCGGAATGGAATTTTTTCTATATTTAAAATTTGTTCGAATTGAAGAAGAAATGGAACTCAGTTGGGGCTAGGTCTGGTGAGTATAGAGGATGATGCCGAAGTTTCAACAAAAGTTCCTGTCGTTTTGTCATGGTTTTAAGTGCAGTTTGTGGTTTTGCATTTTCGTGGAGCAAGATGACAGTCGATCTGTTCACCAAATGCGGCTGTTTTTCTTTGAGTTACCGCATCATATTTTCCGATTTGAGTTGCAGTAGACATCTTTCATGAAGTCATAATGGACTAACACCTGCGGCAGACTATCAAACACTCACCACTCACTGTGTTTTGGTGCTTCATTTGTGTCGATCCAGCTTACTGAACTGTTGCGATTATCATATTGGATCCTCATTTCATCTCAAGGGACGAATCGTTTAAAAAAGTGATCACATTTATAACAAGAAAAATTATCAAGCAAACATCCAAACGCTTTTGTTTCTGCTTTTCATTCAACTCATGTGGAATCCACTTATCCAACTTTTTCACTTGACCAATTTGAGCTAAGTGATTCAATATTTTTTATTTTGTAACAACAAACGTTAGCGATAAATTATGCGAACTTTGTGATGGATCCGATTCCATGGTAATATTCAATTCGTCATTGTCTATCTGCGTTCTGGGCGACACCGAGATTCATTATTGAAGTTAAAATTATTTTTCACGAGTTATCTGAACTCATTTAAGACTGTCTACTGCGTAGTAGCATTGTATCCGAATACACTATTGATGTGTCTCATGGTTTCTGATGCTGAGGTTCCACGTATGAACTTGTACTTCATAATAGTTCAAATTTCTTCTTCTTCTTTTTACCTTAGCCGTTGGGTCGTGGGTGCACCCAATTATAAACAAGCCTTTGCCACATCTTTCTATTTGTAGTTTCTTTTCTCAGACATTCCATACTCAGTCCAGTCCATTCTTTTAAATCGTCCATCCATTGCCTCTTTGGTCTTTCTCCTTCCACTCTTCCTTCAATCATAACCTTTGCTAGTGCTTGTTTTCTTATTTGATGACCGTAGAATTTCAGCTTCCTTCTCTTGATGATCTCTTCTTTTGATTCCGGTCTTTTACCTAGTATTTCTGTCACTCTCCTGCAAACAAAGTCATTTGTCTTCTTTTCTTTCCACGCGATCTTCAAAATTCTCCTGTAGCACTTCATTTCAAACGCTTTAAGCCTATCCATACTCTTCTGATTTATTATCGAACTCTCGCATCCATAGAGGAGTGTTGCCCAGACAATAGCCTTAGTGATCTTTAATCTGCTCTTGAGATGCATTTCTTTGAGGTTAAAAAATGTGCTAAGTTTAATCATTGCGCTTGTTGATATACCAATCCGGTCTCTGATTTCTTCTTCGCTTCCCCCATTCTCTGTGATAGTAGAACCTAAATATTTGAAACTTCTTACTTGTTCCAGCTTCTCCCCGTCAATGAAAATCTCCAGTTTAACCTCGTTGTTATGGTTTCCTGAAACCATTACTTTGCTTTTTTGTCTGTTGATTTCCATTCCAAATTTGTTTGGCGCTTTGTGTAATCTGTTCGTAAGTTCCTGAATCTCTGCATCATCTTTGCCGATTAGGTCTATGTCATCAGCAAATCGTAGGTTGGTTATTCTTGTTCCTCCGCATCTTATTCTAACACCGTCTAGATCGTTTCTTGCTTCCATAACAAAATTTTTAATCAAATTTCTACCTTTCCATTTTTAAAAATACTGATTATTAAAATCAGTTGTCGATAATTTCAATTAATTCTTATTGCTGTGTTCAAAAGCCAAGATATGCAGCAATCAAACAAAAAGAACAAAATGTTAAGTCATTGTCAAATTATGTCTATTTGAATTTACTGTAGTCATACTTGACAACCTAATATTTGTATCCTGTTAATTTTTGATTGCCTATTGTATTTATTTATTTATTTATCACGTCTAGTACTGAGTATTTTATAGTCCAATATTAACAAATTCTACAGCATAACTTACTGGCAAATCGTAAACCAAGACCATTAAATAAATTAAATACGCATTATAGTTGATTTAAATAATTAAAACATGAAATAAATACAAATTTTGAAAGTGTCACTTGAGATTTTTAAAAATAATTTTCCTAAAAATTTATTATTCAGATTAGTTTGATAAGATTTTTTCTTTAAATTTATTATTGAAGTGATTATTTTGTTTTAGTAATCTACAGTTGTTTGTGTGAAATATACTTTATTTATTTTTGAATCAATTATTTATTTTCCAAATATTTATATGTATACATTGTAAGCAAAGACATTCCTTTCAATCGGTTTTATGATAATTTTTCTAATAATTAATAAAAATATTTTACCAAAATTTTTTAACAATTATTTAATCTATTAAATCATACAATTTATAAATGGAATAAAAATATAAATTCTAAAACATTAATTTGTGTTATTTTTGACATTTCATGTTTTCTGTGAATTTAATGTTATTTCTTGTCAAATTTGTTTTGGGCAGCAAGTACTTGACTTATAACAAATAAAGAAATAAAGTAATTTTCGTAACAAATTAAACTGGGGAAAATTAAAAATTAATGAATTAAATATTATTAAATTTTGAAATAAATAACATGAATAAATATTTGTATAATAAATCATCTGTTTGTATTTTTTTTCGATTTATATTTTTTTTATTTGTATTTGAATTTGAACTTCTTTCGCAAATAAGGTCTTCAAGATCTTTTAAGGTTATATAACATGGTGATCAGTTGCCTTCTCCATCTTCTGTTCGAACAACTGAGCAATAGCTGTACTTCGATTTCTACCTTGAAGCACGGAGACGTGCACTCAGACCTCTGCTCTCGAAAAAGAATGTTCTTAGCCTTCTTTTCCAATTATTAATACTAGATACGGGGTGATTAGATTCTAGTTTTATTCTTTTATGAGAGTCCATTCCATCAGTTTAGATCATTTTACTTCTGCAGACCACATAACACGCGATTCAAGTTGCAGTAGACGGAAGTAACTTTTCGACATTCTCCTTTTGTTATGGTTTAGAGCTCCTTCTCTAGATCTGGAACTAGAAGTAATACACTTCTATTAAACATTAATGCTTCATATATATTTTTATATTCAAACTTATTAATCGCGTATGATGATTCAAGTAGTCAATTAAATAATGATCGTTGTGATCAAAATTCATAACGCGTCATATAACTGTTTTAAATACAAATACATAAATAAAAATGCGTTTTTATTCCATCCTTTTTTCTATCAAAAATAAACTAAAATGTGTTTCACAAACATTTATTCCAGTAAAGAAAATTCCCAGTCCTTAAAATCTATTATAATTTATTTTTTTTGTGTTTATCCAGAGACCCTAAAATTTTGAATAAATTCTTCTGTTATATTTTATGTGAAACAGGTGTTTTATTTATATTTCCTTGATCTTATATTCTAGGCCAGTTAATAAAATTATTTTTGAATATTTTTATGTTATTGAAATTCTTAATTTTCAAAGCTAATATATTCTCTCTATATATCTACAATGTGTTATTTCCGTTTTTTTATTTTTATATTTTAAGGATATGTCTTTTAATTTATTTGGATTTTAAATTAATAAATGGTAAAATTTTTCGAAAAAATGATGCTATTCCAATAAGTTTTATGGCTTTCCCGTGGCCAATGTTCTTTACTAATCTAGTCAAAGTTACACGGGTAACAATCTTGGAATTTAATAGTCGCAATAATGATAAGATTAAATAGAATAAATAGATTTCATTATATAAAAAATAAATAATTTCTACATATTTATTTACAGATACATTAATTTTATGTTAGAGCAATAAGTTTTATCTTATTTATCTCTTTCAAGCTTGGTGGTACTAATTTTGTGCCGTCTAAACGTATCATGTAAAGCAGTGGTTTATGTTATGTACCACAATTTTAAATTCTTTTTCCACATGATTTGTAGCTCAGAAAATGTACTAATTTATGTGTTCAAGTCTATTACTTAATAAATAAATTGTTGTCCTTCTAGAGTTTTTGTTCGCTTATCGTTTATGCTCTTCAAAAACATTATGTACTTTTCATGTTTGTATATTTTGAAATTAATTTAAACAATAATTTTTTTTGCATTTTTGAATATATTCTATTCTTGTTAATGATGCCAATTTTATTTTGCGGTTTGTAGCTAATATTAATCTGACTTTTCTTATTTTTAAGTAAAAGAAAAATACTTGTATGGAAATATTAAAGTCCGTTACTGAGACAACAACAAGTTATTTCGGACCTTAACCTCTGAAATCAATCTGATTTATATGGTATCGTCAGTAAACAAAATTGGGATTTATGGGAATCAGAAAGTCGTCATATCTGGACGATGATGCCGCAATATTTACCGAGCGTGACGAAATGTATATCAATTCTCCCGCATCATTACTGGACCATTTATCGTCAATTGGCGTAGTAAATGAAAATTTTTTTAAGAATTCGTGTCTTAAGGTATGAATATGGTTGATATTTTACGGATCACGCAAGATGAAACGAGACTACATCACACTATTGAAGTTTGGGATGTGTTTTGAGTACTTAAGATTGGACACCGAAAAACACCGGTAGGATAATTACTTGGTCTTTACAGTCCACATCTAAACCCCTATGATTTCTTTTTTTGGAGATTTTTTAAGGATTATGTGAATAAGCATGCTCTTGTATCAATATCTGATTTCAAAAAAGCGATAAATTATCAATTATGAAACTAAACATTCATATTCATTATTTAAAGCATCCCTGATAAAATTTATTTCGACATGTTGATTGATATCGCATTTTTCTGCACCTGGAAAAATTAAGATTTATTGGTTAATGCAGAATGATACAAGACCTCATTACGCCAAAGGAGTTTTAAATCTATTAATGTTGACGCGAAATTCGGACGTGGATTCGATTGTCCATCATATTTTCCTGATTTGAATTCCTATGATTATTTTCAAAGGGTTAATTGAATAATAAAGTATATCGAAATCTAAAAGTGCTCATTGAACGTGAATCGATTCAGACATATTGATGAAACAAAAGAAAACATCTAAACTCCGCTTTTTCATGTGCTTGGTGTTGATAAGACTCATTTTGGAAATTCTTTATATTGAATAACTTATTTCTTTAATTAATTTCCAATTCCTTTCGTTTTTTAACAATTTTGAAAGATTATTGTAGAGGCACATAAGTTCAGTATAATTTAATTTCCTCATTCTGGGATTATTTAATTATTTTTTTTTACAATTTCGACATTAATTTAAATTCCATTAAATTCTATTAAATTCCAATCACACCGTTTTGCCAGAGTGACTGACTTATTGGTATGGTATGTTGATTTTTTTATTTTGTTGTATTTTTGTTAATCACCCAACTAAATTAATCAAATTTAATTCCTTTGATTAGTTTAGTTATTTATATAGTGAGATATATTTTAGTCAAGTACGGTCACCCTTACAATTATATAAAAATTAAAGCAGTAAAAATTTTTTATCATACTGGTTAATTAAAGTATGCGGTGAGACTCTTGGACCCTGAAACGGTCGTCTTGACAAGCTGATTTGCAATCTGCAAAAATTAGCTCTTTTTAGGACAACAATTTACGAACATTCTTTTCTTGTTTATTTAGAATATGATTCTTTTATTTGAGCAAAAATACTTATTCGATTTTTATTGCTTTTAACTGACCCCTTGGTAAAATTACAGATTTTCAGGAAATATTCAAATATTTTTCTGATATTCATACTCTTTCACTACAATTAATAGAAAAATAACATGCAATAATTTTAATAATAATACAATAAAATAATAATAATAATGTTGCAATAAAAATATTTATCGTATAAATTTCAGTATTTTGAATGGGTAACCATTCATTATCAGTAGTGGAATAATAAAAATCTTCGTCCCAACAAGAACGAAATATTTGAGATGTTTTATTTTCGAAATATTATATGAACATTTTTATTATTATTTAATTGACATTTAACTTAAATTTTCCCATTTATCAAATCAGGTAAATATCATGCTTAAATAAAATTCAAAATTTGATGTAAAAGAAAATTTTGAAAAATCACAAAATTATTTATAAATATTTATAATTTATTTCTGAATTTTTAAATTTATTCGTTTAAGAAATTAACAAAATAGTATGCAATAATTTAAAATTACAATTTTCATTTCCATCCATCATTTAGGTGATGATCGTAATTCGTCCCCAGTTTACGATTCAGTTCCTATGGAAATGAACTTCAATTGCGAGGAAGAGCCAGATCAGTTGTCGAATTGTGATCCTCGGGAGTTCGATCAGGTTACCTTTAGTCCAGAATCAAACGATGGGGATTACGACTGGAATGAGGAATTCAATACATCATTATATGAACAGGTTTTACTATTAGTATTAAAATATTGAAAATTCTATTTGAATTCATTATTTTCAGTTTTTTAAATCATTAATTTATTTCTTGTTATTTTTATTTATTTATTTCTTGTTATAGTTAAAAGAAGAAAGCAGAAGAGCAAATTTATTTTGAATTATTACACTCCGGAAAGAAACAAATTGCTATTTTATTTAACTAACCAAAACATATTTAATCTAATTCTAATCTTTTATACATTCCCCTTCATTATTCACTTCTTTTAAACGTTCCATAAGTCTCTAAATTCCGCGGAGGTAAAGGCAGGATCATTTTAATCAAACCAATTCGTTAAACCAATTATGTAAGTCTTCATAGTTTTCAAAGGTAAAACTACGGTGACTAATCGAAAGTGAGCTGGTCATATGTTTGAAAGAGGTTTGATTCCTGTTGAGTATGACAATTGCAGAAGAAACAACCATCTGAGCTACTGGATGACTGCTGCAGTTAATTGTCTTGTTCCTGTCAAACAAATCCAAATGAAGAATTTCTCTTAATTCTCTATTTACAGAGCATAATTTGGGATAGGGATCTTTCTTGAGAAACATTGTCGCTTACTCGTATATGTTCTCTCATTCTTTTCGTAGTTTTAAATTAATGTAGACACCGTGTCTCTTTGTAACCTAGTAAGCAGAGAATCAGCAATGATTGAACATACTGTGTTAGGTTCGATTATGATATTAGATTCGTTTAGAATATCAAAAATCACAACTCAACAAAATATTTATTATCTAACAATAACAATTATTAAAACAAATTTGAAGAACGATGTTTTCTAAATTCTTTACACCAACCAGATATAATAAAATATAAATTATAAGTATAGTTTCTCACCAGGAGTTTTACTATTTTATAAAATTTTATCTTCCTAATATTTATTTTAACTGATATTTCTCGTTTTAATTATGCTAAATACATTTTTTACAATAATTCATTTTAATCTTATTATTGGGTTCGTGATTAAAATTCAAAGTCATTATTCGCAAACTTTATTTCAAATACAACTTTCATTATTCAAACAAATTTATGAGGAACAATATTTCAGTTACATAAACCAGATTTTCAAATTCTAAATATAAATAATAGTAAGAAATGACACAGAATGACTGAACTGTGTAAACTGACGCGCATACTCTGGTTTGGTATTTCTGGATACCATATCAGCATACTTGGGTTTGACTGCATTGATCTCTTGATGCACTGTCAATTTTTCCAAATTGCTAGCCAGTTCTCGGCGCCTGTCATCACTTAATGAAGGATCCAATGCAAAAGACTCTATCAATTTGTCACATTTCAGTCCCTGAAATACAAATAATCGAGTCATTTCTTCTGCGGATAACTTTAGATTGAAAATGTCATCCACCATTTTCCGAACTCTAATCTCAAAACTTCGGTACTTCTCGTCAGCTCTTTGTTGAACGGATGACAAATCTTTCATTGTTTCGGAAAACCATTTTCCACTTCTTCATTGACAATACTATCTCTGTGGCTACTGAATTCTTGCCATAACTGCTTGGCATCAGTAACATATCGAATGCAAAATTCAATTCCATGTGGTTGAAAATTGCAAAATCCTTGGTCGTTTGAATCCAATCTTCAGCTTTATCGGATACTCCATCAAAAAATGTTGGTTTAGGAACCAACAACTCTTGTGTCTTCTGCGGCAAATTGGAAAATATTTTCTGTCGTTCTTCTCGCTTCGCTCTGGTAATTGCATTTATTTCGGCGTTGTCGCCAGTAAGAAAATCAGTCATCTGCAATAAAATTTATTAAATAATTCAAAAATGTGACAAGCAATTACACAATCAAATAATTATTAAAACAATGTTTTATCTAACTATAATAATATCGATGTATATATGTTATTTTATTCAATTTTGCATAAATCATATTTTGTTTTTGTTTTATTAATTTTTACAATGTTTATTAATTGAAATATAATTTTAGATCTTTAAAATTATTTTAATGGACATGTCCTGTAAAAATTCAATTCCTAAATAATTTTTTCTTTAATTTTAAATCATTCAATTATAAATTATTTTTTAATAAGACTTTCCGTGGACAATTAACTTCAATAAAACATTATGATTTTTATTTTAGAACTTGATTTTAAAACATTCAATAAATTATTTTTTTTTAATAAAACTTTTCAGTTGACAATTAAATTCAATAAACATTATGATTTTTATTTTAAAAAGTGTTACAAGATATATCCAAATCTTCTTTACAATATTCTTTTACTCCGAAACTGTTATTTTAATTGTGATTTTTTTAAAACCTAATTTTTATTAATAAAATTAATAATAATAATAATAATAATCATTAATAACATAGTGGGTGGCGCAGTGGTATGACTGCGGCGGATTGGTGACGGTAGCGACTCTATTCGCAGAGGGAAGAACAAAATAATATCTCACCAGGAAAGAGAGGAAATAAAATAGAGTCATTTTTTGATTTTTAAGATCATTAAATTTCGTGCCCTATTTATAATTATTTTTATTTATATCGGTTTAAGATTTATAAAACAAATTGTTTTTCAAAAAAATAATAAGTTTGTTTAAATATTAGATTTAAACATTGTTTTGTGTTGTATAATAAAGTTTGGATGTCTGAAGTAAATCTTAATAATGATTCCGAGGATGATCCAAGAACCTCTAATAAACTCAGAAATAAGGTATCATAGGGATCATTAGCATCAATTGGGATCTATCAAAGAATATTTAAGAAGTAGAAATATTAGGACCCCAAATCGTATGAAAAAAGCAAAAGGAAGCTTTTAAAATGTTCCACTTTTCTTAGAGTTATCTTTTAGTTATCTTTTATCTTCAGTTATCTTTTAAATATATATATTTTTTGTTTTTAAATAAAAGAACGGTACGAACCTTTTAGGCCATAAATAAACTTAATTATCAAAAAATATATTATCAAAAACTTCCCGAAATATACATTGTAAGTCAATAATAGTTTATTTTAAACAATTTCTTTCCATGCGTTTTGCCTTGAGGATCATACTGCCTCAAAAATATTTGCTAGATATCAAAGATTGTGAAATAATTGATCACAAGTGATAAATCAAAAAAATTTTACGATTGCAAAAATATACATGTAGAGTATGCAATAAATCATCCTTATTATCCTTCTTGTAATGTAAGTTTATTTCATTACATTAACATTTATTTCTAATCCACTCTGGCTAGAATTCAAGTTAGATTTGTATAACCCCTACCTTTCTCTAAAAACTTAGTTGAACTCTTAATATTACGTTGGCAGAAGATAAAAAGTAAGGTGTTAACCGAGTTCGAGTGTATTCCGGGATAAATTCTCCATCTGCATACATCGTTTTCGACCCATTTTTCATAATAACAACTGCGACAGTACTTGATCCATTACTGCTGCTACTTTTTCGTATGATGACAAAATGAATGAAATAAATTCCGATTCAAATAAAAGAAACTTATATTTTTTTGTACTTTTTCGGTTCTCCTTTGAGAATAATCCATGTACTGTATCGATATTTGCAGTTTTCATCCTTGAAATATTCAGATCCAAAAGTAAAAAAAAATATACTTTCGACTTGCCTTTAACTTTATGACAATAGATTATTAGAATAATGTTTGAAATTTATTAGTCGTTATTTATTAATCTATTTAGCCGATTAGTTCTAAAAGATATGAAGTGCTTTGAATTGCATATGCAATTCTCCCGTGGCCTTTATATTCTTGCAACTTCAGTTCCCTGGAGACAACATTTTAACTCCTAAATATACAACTATAAAACCATAAAAATGATTGGTGTTATTAAGAAAATAAAATTAATTCACTTATTTGGTCAGTATAATAGTGCACCCCGAACGACTAAATTATGTACACTAGTATTTGATGAACTAAGCTTGTATGATAACATTATAATCCACAACATGTTTCGTTTATCCTTTTGCATCTTAAGGTGGGTTTACTGGTCATAAATACATTATACATCTGGCAAATACTTGAAATATATTATATTACATGAAAAATTATTTCACTTAAAAGATCATTGTCTGAAATTCTAAATTAAATATTATAATTATTACAAAATTTTAAAATGTAGTTTTATATATTATCGTTTAAAGTGACATTAAAACTTTTCATATTCATATGGCCTGATTTTTTTTAAAATTAATAATTAAATTAATTAATTTTTAGTTTATAATTTAAGTTTTTCTTGTTTATAATATATTTAGTTCGAATATTTCAAGTATTAGTTTTTGCTAGTTATGAAGCCTTTAAAACATTAAAGTTGATCTTTAAAATTTATTTGTTCCAATTGCATCTTGTTATTTACGTTTTGTAAATTCATCTCAAGTTATATAACATTCATTATTGAATTACTTTATTGCAATCTTTAATTTTTAATGTTGAATGTTATTAAAGATTTTGTTTTATTTATGTTTAAGGCTAACATTATATATCTTATATATATATCTTATGTGGTTCGAATCATCAGAAAGAGTTAATATATTGATCTAGAAGGTTCCAAGAACTTTATTTCTCAATTTTGAATATAAATGATATGTTAATGAATTAGGGGTTACAGAACTAATTTCGTTAATGAACTAATTTCGCCAAAGAATTAATTTCGCGAGAAATTTAAAAAAATTACCATAAGATAAAATTATTAAAAAAACATTCTAACTAATACAGTGCGTTTCATTTAACAACAGCAGAATAAGCAATTGTACCCTTAATAAAATTGGTTTAGTTTAATTATCCAACTAAATAATAGTTGAAGATCTTTGAACAATTGAAATTATAATATAGGAATTTAATTAACACATACACAAGCATAGGTACACTAATACACACATGCAAACATCAAAACATACAACATATTTTTGGACATTTAATTACACACACTATGAAATGTCATGATAGCAGCCACATGCTGCTGTTAAATGAAATGCACTGTAAATTCATTTTGTTTTAATTTTAATTATTTCTAAAAATTATATTAGTACAAACTTTTATCATCTTAGGTCAAATGTCATCTTCGAATATCGATGCCAATTCTGTTTTTTAACAATTAATATTGTAAAGAATTTGTCATGTTAAATCAAACAATATCTTCAAATATAGAAGGTGATTCGATATGATGTGAAATTATAGAGGGTTTGAGAGGGTTTTTGAACAAACTTTTGTAGTTTTAATAATCTATTGATTGAAACCAGCATTTATAATTAAAGTACAATATTACAATTAGTTAATTAAATTTTAAAATTTTAATTAATCCTGATTGTCTGCGGTTGTTCAAAAATATCTTTTATTACAAATAGAAAAGAAAATGCACAATATAAACGCACAAAAGCTCTATGTTATAATCTCATTAATTAGCTACAAGATCAATGTGTACATTTTTCTTTAAATAACTTTTAGGTCACCAAAACATTATTTATTCACTTGGTTTGGTGAGCCTTGTTGAGTGTTCATTTTTAGAGGGGGGTCTTCTGGTGCGTAATGCAATTTGATGAAATTAGTGTTACAATGAATCATTAATTGAGTATTGTTACACCTATTTTAATACAATATAATTAATATTTATAGTATCTTCAATACTATTAATATTATGATGTCATGAACAATTTTATTTATATTTTATCTTGCTCAAATATCAATATTCCACGTAAAGTCGTGTAAACCATTGTCATTCTGCATCTAATATTAATAATAAATATTAAAATTGAAACCATTTGGTGACCTAAAAAATAATTATTTATTATAATTTTAAAAACAACACTCATCCATTAAAAAATATATTTATAGACAATATATTTCGACGGATCTACCGTCATCTTCAGGTCACTAATTAATAATCAATTCACCTGTATATAAATACAAAAATGATGATTATGTAATCGATTGCATGAAGTCATGCTAATCAAAAATTCTCAATAAGCTGGCTGAGAGTGCCGATTGAACATTGATTTTAGGGCAACGTGACCTAATTAACAATGCTTCACATGACACTCTCTCCCAATAACTGTCAAAATGCTTACACGGAATTTTGAAATTATCAAAATTAACATCACATTTACATTTTTTCGTATGTTCTACAATATTACTATTACTCTCTTTTCGAACATGTGCTTGAATCCGTTTACAGAGTGACGGGCAGCCTCTCCAATGTATGTGGCATCGCACCCATTACATTTATATTCATAAACAATATCAGAACAAAGTGTTAAAGGTGTAATAGATTTATTACTGAACATGTTTTGAATTTTATGAGATCGTGATATAATTTTTAAATTTAATTCATTGATAGTTGCTTTTAAAAATGCATTTTTAAAGTTTTTAAATCCTTCAGAATAAGGTACAATTAAACAATATTTAGGCATGTTATTAATATCTAATGATCCTTCGACGAAGGTTTTTGTATTTATATACAGGTGAATTGATTATTAATTAGTGACCTGAAGATCACGGTAGATCCGTCGTAATATATTTTTTGAAATATATTTTTAAATGGATGAGTGTTGTTTTTAAAAGAAAATAATCATCCGGATTTCGTTTTATCAATAATTATTATAATTTGATTTTTTTTCGATACAACGTTTAACTTTTTTGTTAATTTCAAGAAAATTTATTTTTCTTTCTTATTTGATATAATTATTTTCAAATAGCATTTAAAATATGTTATAAATTTATCAAAATATTTTTTTCTGTTAATCTGGTTTGCATTTTTGCTATTACATATTGCTTTTAAAATATAATAGATTTATCTTTAAAAGTAAAATTTTTACTCTATTCTGTAATTTATGAAATAAAAAAATACAATATAAATTGTTATTTATTTTCTTCCTCCAGTAAGTTTAAAATTTCTAGTTTTATGAAAAAATAGAAAAAAATAATAATAAAGATTTGCTGCTTAACTATGAGAACAGAGGATAAATTTAAAGTGGGACACATTAATAGGGTCGTAACTGTTAACTGGATCAATATCCATTAATCTTGATTATTCCATTTATTATTGAAAACACATCAAAAGTTGACTTCACAATTCTATTAATAAGAAAAAGTAATTATTTTTAAACAAATTTCTTGAAATAATTTATAATAATTATTTTGGAAATCAAATTTCTCACAATCATAAGTTCATAGATATCCTCAAATAACAGTATCAAGTTATGTGATACTTCGTGTTCATGCAAATGTACATAACAGTTTCATAAAATAGAGACCATTACGTGCATGTTTATTTAGACTTATTTAAATGTAAACCGATGTATTTGAAGAAGTTTTGTAAAAAGATATAATATATGAAGAAAACCATTAATTAAATGAATTTCTTTTCAGATACCTGCAAAAGAGCCGAATCTAAATCTGCAACCTAAAAAGAGTGCCTTAAAAAAGTCCAAAAACCATTCAACCGGACTTTTAAAATTTTCAGACTCAGGTTTTTCCAACGACACATTGTCCAGAATCTCTGAATTCAACTCCACCTCAGAGTACGTTTTTTTTCTAATATTATTACTATTATTTTTCACAGTAATAGAAAGGTCAACTTTTATTTGAAAACTCTGTAAAAATTAATATTTCCAAAATAAAATATTGATAATTCTTTTTAATAAGTCTTTTAACTAGTCTTTTCTAAATGGTTCATATTATTAAAAAAAACAATAAATAAAACCGGTCTATTGTATCTCGCTTGGCATAAATAAACACTTATTTTTGCAGTATTAATTTATACTGTATTATTGTTCAATTTTAATGTTCAAAAAATATTATTGTAAAATAATTTTTAGATTGAATTTTATATATATATATATATATATATATATATATATAAAGTTGTCCGGAAAGTTCGTAAGTTTTTCAAGAAAATTTGAAACGCTATAAAAATTGAAATGACTGAGATCAATCTACAAAGTATTCTCTATTGTTTTCCGCCATCTTTCTCCATCTTTCTTCAAGTTTCATAATACTTTTTTCATAAAACGCTTGACTTTTACTCCCGAAAAACTGATCAAGGTAATTTTTGCAAGCATCTTTGTCTGTGAATTTTTTCCCACTAAAGGGAGTTTAGTAGACAACGGAATAAGTAAAAATCTGAAGGTGCAATAGAATATCCCAACCAAGCTCGGCTAATTTTTTTCGAGTTTGCAAAAAGGTATGCGGTCTTGCATTATCATGATGGAATACAACACATTTTCTGTTCGCTAATTCCGGACGTTTCTCCTTGATTGCATTATCCAATTTGCATAGTTGCTGACAAGACTTATCAGAATTAATTGTTTCTTTATTTGGAAGTAGCTCGTAATAAAACACGCCATTCCCATCCCACCAAACGCACAATAAAACCTTTTTGGGTACAAATCCGGTTTAGCTGATGTGAGAGGCTTACTTCCAGCTTCCCACATGATCTTTTGCGCTGTACATTATCGTACATTATCCATTTTTCATTCCCGGTAATTAGCCGCTTTAGAACCGGACTCTCTTTATTTCTTTTGAGGAGCGCAATGCAGACAAAAACTCTATCAGAAGGCACTTTTTCTGTTAATTTATGTGGCACCCAAACATCAAGTTTTGAAACAAAATCAAGCTTCTGTAAATGTTCGTGTACTGCACTTTTTGATATCTGCAATAATTCTACCAAGTCTCGAACGTTTTTTCTCAGATTTTCGGCGATTTTAATTTTCAGTTCATCGTCATCTATAGTGGACGAGCGACCAGATCTTTCTGCATCTTACAGGTTGAAATTACCTTTCTTGAAGTTCGCAAACCACTTACGCACTGTACTTTCCTCAACCGCACTAGAATCATAAAAGTTGCAAATTTTTTTCAGCGTTTCGGCAGCGTTTTTCTTACATGTCGATAGTTTGTTAATTTTTAAACATAATCAATAGTATTTACTGTAAGTTTGTGAAAAAAGCATCAATTTTTATAATTAATTGATCGATTTGTGATTATTTAAAATTGAATGTCCAATACCACCATCTACCAATTACCGTATTTTCGCGCATATAACCCGTAGGTCATGTGTGATTTTATCTACGCCCCATGCTACTCACAGGGTATAAAAATAGGCGGTGTATCCTAAAAATAATTTACATGATAACAACTAACATTTCAGGATGATAAACAGTGGATAAAATGTGTTTTTACATACTCCAAATGTCCCTGGCGATGAAAAAATTATGCGGGTTATATGCGCGAAAATACGGTACTTATAGAATGTTATAGTTTTTATCGAGGGGTATATTAATAAATAGCCAATTTTTTACATTGTTATAACGTTTATGAACAATATGTATGTAGCAAAACATTCAAGCTTTAATCAATATTTTCCCAATTGAAAATTTCTCTAGTTAATACAATTTACTTATTAAGTTCAAACTTAAAACTAGATAATATTTGAAAATATGCTCATAACCTATCTTATCGAAAAAATAGGAACATTGGTCTGATATTGCTTCAAATACCTCAATTTTGACCAAGTAAAAAAATATCTGGATAGGTAATGTAGAGTTTCTCACATTTTTCTAAAGAACGAGAATGTAAAAATGCGTATATATCACAGTGAGTAAGTTTTTGCTCGATTATTTAAGATATTAAAATTTATTCTAGTACAAAATGTAAAAATTGCGAAAACGTCAGCGTTTTTTAGCCTTAATTGAATGTTCTTCTAAAAAATTATCATTAAAATGAGTTTGAAAAAATATTTGTTACGTTACGCAAGTTGGGAGGGGGTCAAAAAGGCCTTTTTTGTTAGGTAATAAGTGAACGATCCCTATCCCAGATAAAGAATTTGTAAGCCCTCTTAAAATAAATACTAACTGAAATGATTCCGAATTAATTAGATGAAAAGCTAAGTGGTCGTACCGAGGAGAATGAGAAACAAGAAAAAGGAAATATTGTTTCGAAGAATCCTTGATAACGAAAGGTCTCTTTTATCATTACACGCGAAAGTTGTTCAAATATAAATCATTTCAGAGGGGACACTGAAAATTATTCAATTTACGTTCTTATACAATATTTTATTTTTGTAGTGCACGAATTCATGCATTTGATTACTATTACTATTTATATCATATGATATCATTTCTACAAAATATTATACATTAATAAATATCTAATAATCCCGTAATTATATTATTGTATATATAATTGAACTTTATTTTTTATTTTGACGAATATTGATATCGGATCAATTCGCGTGTGTTTGCAATAATGATGATGTGTTCATTCAATTTTACTCCCACTTAGTTATTGCGGTTTGATCACAAATAAATGAACTATTTATTAACGAATTTCTTCTATTTGCCCATGTACAATTTGTTTAGATTGCCTGGTAATTAGTATTTAAAGATTGATATAAACAAAAACGAATTTTTACTTCAGAATTCACGATACAATAATTTTCCAATGAATCTAATGCAATTTAGTTAAATATGTCTTACATGCAAAATAATATATTTTCTCTCTTTAATTTAGTCTCTCGAAAAATCCGATCAGTTCAAGTAAAGACGGTACGACTGCCATTAGACCTACAGTACTCGTCAATGATTATCAGTTGGATAAATATAGTGATGGGTCTCGGGACGATATCCACTCTCAATTGTCCTGGTCAGAAAAGCGAGATAGAATCGGAGCTTTTCTGGAAAGAAGGCTCAGTGAAAGACCTTCTCCAGATGAGTTGAAAGAAAAGAATATCCTCTACAGTAATTTATAATTGCTTTAATAACTCCACTTATAATATCTGTACATAAATTCGTTTCATTTCAATTTACAACATTCTTCATAGGTACATAATTAAAATGTCACGACAAATAAACAAAATATATAATTTGTTTTCAATATTCAGGAGAAAGTGAAGAACGAAGATTAAAAATCAAGGAAGAACGAAGAAAATTTCTAATCAGAAAAGTATTTGAATATCCTTCAGTACGTGTTGAATCACTTATTCATATTAGCTCTCATTTCGGCCGACTGTTGAAGAATTAAAACAGAGAAAAATTATTAGGTTCAATGACTACGTGGAAGTTACAGAAGCTGAAAACTATGATCGTAAGGCTGAAAAACCGTGGACTAAACTGACTCCGAAAGATAAAGTTTGTTGATTTTTAGTTTGCTTAATTTTATTCTATTCTATTTCTGTTTGATGTACTGTAATAATCGATAATTTTATCACTTTTTAAAGGGTGCAAAGTGTTATTATCATTTATATATACTATTTAAAAAAACGTTAATATAATAATAGAAAGTCATTTAAAAGAATATACATTGAATGATGACTCTTTTGGAACCAAATTCTTTAAGGTAACTAAATATATTTTTTTCGTTTTTATAAAATTTAAAATAAAAAGAATGTATTGTATGAAAAAATAATTTTTTTCATCAAAGTATGATCCATATCACATTCTAATGCTCTTCAAAAATGTTGAAAAACTTCTTTATCTCTGAATCGGTGGCGCTTTCCTTTTTTATACCGATAATCACAAATACAGGGAAATTCACTGTGTTAGATTAGTTATCCAAATTCCACCCAGAAATCGATAATCCACTGAATAAATTATCGACTTTTTGAGTATTGATTCTGAAATTATCGTAATAAATCTTCTTACACTTGTGGTGCGTTCCATAAACACCGGACCTAAGGTTAAATTATTAATAAAAAATTTTTTTTATAAAAACAACCACGTTTTTCAAGCATTACCAATGCACTAAAAAGAGGAAAATAATTTTTTTTCTAGACATGTGCGAAATTTTATACCTAACCAAA
>MQRK01242072.1:2852-16378 GCA_001938485.1 Girardia tigrina | reverse complement strand
TCTTAGAGGCGTTGCTCATAATTTAAACTTTTTGGATTAAAGTATATATTTACTATTCCATTATTTTAATATATCAGTTTAATATTTTTGTATCTTTCTTCTATTTACACATCACATTTTTTGTGTGTTATTCATTTGTTCTAGAATGTTATTTGAATTTTTTTTAAATTAGGAATTTACTAATTTTTCGTATGTTCTTTGTTTATTTTTTATATTAAAAAGAATAATTAAATGTCATGTCGATCTGAAATTTTCTATCCATTTATGTTTTCAAATTAGACCCGTGTATGATTCATTGTTTATCATAACATAATTAAAAATTTTATTCATATTTTAGATGATATTGTTCACTTATTGACAATTTTGTTGTAAATTTCCCGCGGTAAAGTCGCCCACTGTAAAGTCACCTGCGGTAAAGTCGCCCGCGGTAAAGTCGGCGTATCCATTTAAACACCATTAAATAAGTTGAAATATATTCATAGAGTATCTTTTTAGAAAGTTATATAGTAGCCAATTATTTTAAACTTTTTAATCATTTTTAAATTAAAAATGGTTAAAAAGTTTAAGTGTCAATCAAATTTAGCACCCGAAAACTCCAACTCGCATGATACACGGGGTAATGATAAAATCAGTTTTTGGGATGTAAAAACCCAACCCGCATAATAAGCGATATCGCACGATACGCGAGTATATACGGTATGTACAATAAATCTGTATGTTTTTTATGGATATAATTTTTTTCGGCACATTCTATTTTTGATTTTTTTTTAAATCAGGACTGAACGGATTAACGAAGAACTGAAAAGTTTATGTGAGACTCATTGGGTTGAACAAAATGAATCTTTATACAATTTATTAATTCTATAGAGAATTTATAAGATACGTATGTTATTTACCTAGGGTTAATGTAGATTTACAGATAACTTGAGTTGATTGGGTTATGAGATCAATAGTTGTCTATTCCTATGATACAGCTTTATTTTTCAAATAATTGAAGAAATAGTTTTCTTTTAAATCAAATAAAATAGTAAATTTTTGTTTAACTAGTAGTTTTAAAAGTATAATTCTTAATTTCAAAGTTGAAATGTGACTTTTTCATGTAAAAACTTTTTTATAGCCTCCATTATTAATCAATTACTCTTAATCTCCAAGAAACGAATAACTTTTACAAATTTTATTTTCATTTTACACTATAATTAAACTAGATATTTGCCAAAAAATTTGGGATAACTTTTAAAATATATTATTTTTTATAAATAAAAACATAAATTAAACAATTAAAATTAAATAAAATATATTTTACTTTTGGAAGGTATTTTTTATCCTAAATACAAAATTTTGTCACAATTTTCGTAATTGATGATAATTAAAATTTGTAATATGAAAAAGATTAGAATCTTAAATTATATTTAAAGTTTAATCGAGAAACTCATAGAAATAATAAATAATTGAGAAATTAAAAAAACTAAATAACATTTTAAAATTGTAAAATTGTAAAATGTTAAATATCAGTTAAATGAAAATAGAAAGTATGTTTAAATGGTGCTATGATAAAATTTACTTTTCACGGTTGACTTAAAAACCATTTTCATGGGTAATGATATAATGAAACTAACATACAAAATAAGACAATATTTCAATCGATAAAATATTTTTCAACAAAAATTGAAAACTTAAAAAAATTTCCTTTTGTTATTTATACAAGTGGATATTGGTATTTATCAAAATGATTAAGTCTTTTAGATGAATAAATGTAATTATAAGATGAATAGAGGTTTTGATATGAGTGGATAACCTTAAAGTGCTTTCCTTTTAAAAATTAATTCAAAGTTATAAATAATGTATTGTTATCGATTTTTTTATTAGAGCTCTCTGAAAAACCTGGACCTCAAATATTTGTTCACAGAGGAGAGAAAAAAGAACTTCATTGTGAGATTGAATCAACTTCAGGATTGAAGGGTTCTGATGCAAACTGGTATATAAATAACAGAAAATTTGAGTCAGGAATTTGGAAAAATGTTAATCGGCTAGATAGGCGATATGTAAGCCTTCTAGTCATTAGTGATATTAATCAAGAAAATGAAGGCAAATATGAGTGTCGTATTGGAAACAGTTCAAAAGAAGTTAATTTGATAGTATTACTAGGTGAAATTATAGAATTGTTTGTACATTTTAAATAAAATATTCAGATGAGGGAATCATAGAAACTAGTCCTGCTGTCCTGAAAGTCAAAGAGGGAGAATCTGCAGAATTTCACTGTAGAGCTGAAAATATTCCTAATGTTAAAAATACTGATTTAAAATGGTCTTTTATAAGTAAAGATGGATCTGAAAAATATCCCATTCCAGATGATAATTGGAAACTCAACAATCCAATTGAAGCTGAACAAACTAGCTTTATAGATATAAATATATCACGAATGTCGAATAATGGATATTACATATGCACTGAACCTAATGGTCGGACTGCTAGAAGTGAATTAATCGTCATTCCGAATAAAGGTAATGGTATTCCAATATTATACATTATATAAGATTACCATAAAAATATGTAGATAAAAACTTTCTTACAATTACACCCAAAGAAATTAGAGTTAGAAGTGGGCAGAAAGTTGAAATTGAATGTTTTTCAAAAAATACAGAAGGAAGAGCCTCTGGCAGACCAATGTTTCAATTTCCGAACAATAAACCAGTTTCAAGAGATTCTAGATTTGTTGTTTCAAATGTGGGTCCTGCTCGAATTCGCCTGACTGCTCCTGCTGGACTATCTTTGTCCGATAATAATATGGATGTCATCTGTGTAAATGAACACGATAAAGTCACTTCAAAAATCTACGTTAAAGATGTTTGTCCTCCGGGATTTCGTTATTGTCAGAATGGTCAGTGCTTAGAAAATGCAAAATTTTGTGATAAAAACAAAGACTGTGCTGATGGTTCTGATGAAAATCCAATATCTTGCAGTAATATTTTTTATTTAATTAAATAAACTGTTAAAATATATATTTACAACTTCTAATTAAGTTGAGTTAAGCACTTTTATACAGTCCGACCTTAGAGGTCCCTTAATTTTGGAAGCCTTCATTAAGTGCTAGTTCTTAGAGTAAAGTATTTTTTGATAAATCTAATTTAAAGATTATTACAAAGTTATCAAAGTTAATTAAATTTATTTGGTGTGTTACTTGCATAAATAACATTTGTTTATACAAGTAAAACTCACTTTCAAACATTTTTTCAGACAAAACATTAGTTATATAATATACAAGAAAAATATGAATATTTAAGTCTTTTTTCATTTGATTTAGCCTGCCCCGAATGTACGAATAACAGCAGAGGTTTTATTGGCAAACGAAGTATGCAATTTTAGATTATGTATTGGGTAGAAACCATAAAATATGCAAGGTTTATACATATTGTGTTCTTGATCAAAAGACGTTGACATCAACACAAAACTTTATTTCTAATACAACTTTCATTATTCAAACAAATTTATGAGGAACAATATTTCAGTTACATAATGTTTATTACAATGTTTTTTACAATGTTTATTAATTGAAATATAAATTTAGATCTTTAAAAATATTTTAATGGACATGTCCTGTAAAAATTCAATTCCTAAATAATTTTTTCTTTAATTTTAAATCATTCGATTATAAATTATTTTTTTAATAAAACTTTCCGTGGACAATTAACTTCAATAAAACATTATGAATTTTATTTTAGAACTTGATTTTAAAATATTCAATAAATTATTTTTTTAATAAAACTTTCCATTGACATTAAATTCAATAAACATTATGATTTTATTTTAAATAGTGTTACAAGATATACCAAAATCTTCTTTACAATATTCTTTAACTCCGAAGCTGTTATTTTAATTGTGATTTTTTAAAACCTAATTTTTATAAAAAAATTGTCCCAATTTAATTAAAATATTATCATTACGCTATAAGTTTTTACAAAAATTATTTCATTTTAATTAGTCGAACATTATTTTTAATTTCTCAAATATAAATATGATTTTCAATTTAAAAATATCAAAAATTTAAAGTTCACCAAAAGGAACCCCAACAATACATGACTTTAGATGTTGGAGTTCGAGCTTTTAGTGCACGGGCATGCTTAAAAGGCATACTTTAAGAATAATCAACCATGACCCATAATTACGGGATTTTGTAAAGCCTAGGGATAGATGAGTATTCCACTAAGCATTGTGTATTCCAGTCGGACTACTAATATTTCACTCGGGATCACTCCATGAACTTTTCTATCAGTGTTACTGATAGTCACTGGCACATCTTATACGGTTGCGTTCCATGTACCTACTCTTCTGTTCTAGTGCTTACTGTTCCTCTTCGGTGATGTCGCTCTAACCATCTTTCTGTTTTAAAGCGTTTTTAGCAGTTGACTACTGTGTAAGAACAAATCCATTATATCTCTATTGCTGAGACAAAGTGGTCCAAAAGTGCATCCTCAGTGTGTTGCTTTATTTTTTTCTACTCAGGATATTCTTTTTTATTTTTTAAAATTTTTAATTTTTCTTTTAAATTTCTTTTATTTATTACTTAAATTTCCATCAATTTGAAATAAGGGAAAATAATTTAGTTTATAGGTTTAAGGAATAAGGATTATATTCGAATAAGGATTATTCTGACTTCAGTTAAATTATTTGTTAGCTTCTTGTTAGGCTTCAATTGAGTTTATATTTTTCTTAGAGTTAAGTATGTATGGTTATTATGAAAAGCTTGCTGCCATGCTGCATTTCTTTCAGAGGTCGCCTAGACCTCACTACCATAATAAACTGCCAAAAATATAGGACACGATTAGTTTCTTATTTATTACCACGCGAACACTTTATATTTGGATTGCTGGCTGAAAATCTTTCAGTTTTTGCAATCCACTGATTAATATCTCAACTACTGCGTGTGGTCAATGTACAACCAAGGTAAGAGAATTATTTCACCCATTCTTTGATGTTCTCTACACACATAATTTACGATTTTGTCGTCTTCGAATCATAAGTGAGACACATGAACTTCATCTTAATAGTGCTGATTTTTCATCTAAATTCACAAAATGAGTTTCTAAGTATATCAAGATTTCTACCATAACAATCAATATCATTATTAATAATATAAAAGTTATCCGCTTATGCTAGTCTGTTAAATTGCAGTAAGAACCACTGTCCTCTATGAGTGTTATTAAAACTGCGAAACCTTTCCATACAGCTGTTTTAATGACATTGTCAAAGACCATAATAATTACGCATGAACCATTACACACCCTTTTGTTACCCTCTCCTGTTCATTCTGAAATCTCGAGTGTTTATTAAGGATCTTGAATAAAATTTGAATTTATTGAATCGCCCATTTTTATGTTTTTGAACATATTTTTTAACGGATTTTAAAAATGGAAAATTATTTGAAATGAAATTTTAAATAGACCCAAATATAAAACGATAATATTGCATGATCAGTCTAAATAAGAATAATAACAAATGAACCCAGCACGAAATACCCGAGTCTCAAATAACCCGACACTAAGTTTCTGATAATACCATCCGGTCTTCGGGGCAACCTGGGGATTGGGTGGAATATTAAATAGGTAAAAGTTTCCATTGAGTCAATAACCATTTCTTTGACAATTCTTATTTGTGTGGTTTGGAATTGTCCAAAGGGAAGATAACAATCATTCCCTTAATCAATGATTGCTTTGCAGCTTTTCAAAAATTAAAATTGAAAAAAAACTTTACATATGATGATTTTTTCATTTAGAAAAGTCAAGAGCTTCCTTCACTTTAAATTATTCCACTGATTTTAGGTTATTAAAATAAATCTAGATTAATTTCTAAAGGAATAAGTGTGTTGGACACTTATCGAAAATTATGACCGACATTAATACCATAAGAGCCATTGATCCATACGGTCAAGAAGTGCATCAATCTTTCGTCAAAATAATTTGACATCAAATTAAATTGGAGATACGATCCCATCACTCAAACGTTGAACAATAAGACTGACAAACTGTCGAAAAAATGTTTTCATACTACTGCGAACAGAAAAGCACAAGAACATGGTTAAACCTTGCTATAATCCAATATGGAAGAAATTTCCCAAGCATGGGTTCGTTATTGACGAAAAATCAGATTTTACAATATCGCATTTAGACAGGAATTGAAAAACTGGCCTGTACACCGTAGATATGAACCCAACTTCTTATAAAGTGTAATGCAAATCAAAACCAAATATCAAACAAAAAATTGCTTGTAAGATCGTTATCTTTCCTTGTGGGAATGTCACAGGGTTTAATTACACCATCCGACATGCCAGTGAATCAAAAATAATGTTATAAAAAGCGATTTATTTATATAAAATGTGTGCCTGAATTGAGACCGATAAAAATCTTCTGGTCAATTTAGAAAGGCTTAATCTTATCATTCCTCCTTATCCATAGTTATTTTTTTAATTCGTTCAATTTATTTTCTCTACCTTCGTATTTTGATTGTAAAATATTGGGATGTCAGACATAATATTACGTATTATTCATAAAAAATATAAAATAATAATATATTTTTTTCCAATATTGTTATTGTTGGATTTTTATTTTCTATTTCGATTATTATTTCACTTCAACTTTTGAATTTTAATTTTCACATTCAAATGGTTTTTATGAAAAAAAGTTTTGAAAGTTAAATGTTTTTTTAAGGAGAATGTGACCCAATCTCTCGGAAATGTGAAACGTTTAACAATGAAATACCAAAAAAGAATTATTTCCTACTCCATTGGACTTGTGACGGAGAAGAAGACTGTGGAAATGGATTTGATGAAACTAATTGTGGCGATTGTAAAAAACAAAAATTTTTAATTTAAAATAAAATAATATTATGCCTTTAGTTTCTCTAAATAATTGTGGAGGAAAATACTTCAAATGTTCTGATAATAAAACTATACCTCGAGGATACATTTGTGACGAAAATCCAGACTGCTATGATAGAGAAGACGAAATAGGATGCAGTAAGCTATTTAAATTTATTAATAATTTTTCAAGTCTTTTGACAAATTCCATCAGTTTTTAACTAACTTTAAAAATATATTATTTATACATAATATTAATATTATATTTATACATTGAATTTCGTTAGAAACTTACTAGTAACTGATAGGATGCAACTTGATTCACCATCATAGTTAAAAAAATTGTGTTACTATTAGTGAACATAAATTTTGCAAGAATGAGATGAGAAGATTTTAGAATAATATTTAGGAATGTTTAAATCATTAGGAAATTGTTACTTCTCAGTTGTAACTCAAAAATATTATTTGAAAAGTAATGTATAAACAATATATATTAAATGTTTATTAACCTACAAATACCTATGTCGTACTGGTATGTCGTACCATATCGAAATATTAAACATTGTTCTTTCTTAAAATTCTCCGTTATTGAGATCCATCAGTTTTCTTTATTTTTTTAAAAATATACTAATTTTAATCAATACCAATTTTCATTTAGCCAATTTTTATACAGACAGTTGTTGTTTGTCAAAAAGTATTATAAGGGTTGTAGGTTAAAGATATTCACAAATTGCATCCGTTTAAGAAAGTCTTGGATAAAAATAAATAGATTAAAAATCCATTTAAAGGAAAAGATAATAAAAGCGTTAGAAAAGCTTTAAAAGTCTAACAAAAAATTATGAATAATTCAAGGAATAATTAAAAAAAATATAAATATTAAATGAGGAAATTTATAGTTAAAAAGTTACCTCTTTTAGTGTACTATATAGTCTTTAAAAATGAAGCTCTAGATCAGTTGATCGATCGATCCATGTATTAGTTTGGAGATAGATAATAAACACTAAAAAGTCGATTTTTTTTCAATGAAGAATCATCTTTTTGTTTTTGATGAAAGAAATATTTTACACTTTTACTTTTGTGTCGTTTGTTAAGGTAATCATTCATGAAAACCTATTACATTACTTAGAAAAAAAGCCCAACAATGGGAAAAAGTGGATAAGGTGAGTATGGATAAGAATCAAACTCATCATAATAAACATAATAATAACACATTAATAATAATAATTAATAATAACAACACATTCGGTCATTGCAAGACCGACAAAATACATTTTGTTTTAAATTTCTTGTTACCCGTAAGTGAAATCAAAAACTGAATATTTAGTGAAAGCTAATCTTGTGTTCAAATTAATTTCAAAATATGGATAAGGGATACCTCACTGTTGAGTAGATTGAGTAAGATTCTTGATCACTGCAAAGATAGAACTTCATCAATTTAAAAAATGAATTTTCAATTATTCAGAAAAATTCTGATTCACATTTTGAGAAGTTCTATTGTGAATCATTACTAACAAGACACTATAAACCATTGATTAACATCCAAAATGTGAAAAGTACAGCAGTATCAATATTAAATATCTTTAAAAAAGTATTTACCTATTAAATTGAACTTTAATATCATCTTTTAAAGAAATTGTTACAATTTATATTATAAAAATTAAATAAATTATTAAAACAAAAAATAGTAATAAAACAAAATAAACTACAACACAAATAAAGTTGCTAAAGATGATCAAAGATTGTGATCAAAACATGTCCAACGTTGATTTTTTTAAAAAATAAAATTTTACTTTAGGAATTTTATTAAACTAAAAATATTTTCTCGCATCAACGACGAGACGAGAAAAATACAAATATTGTGTTAAAATTAAAAAAATTAAATATGAAGTTTTTTGAATATTAAAATTCTATATTTTATTTCAGCATCTCCTCAAATAACAAAAACATCTCCTACTGACATATCTGCTCAGAGAGGTCAACAAGTAATATTAAATTGTGAAGCCACTGGTAAACCTCTTCCCATTATAACATGGAGATTCAATTGGGGCTGCCTAAAAGATTCACCTCGATTTTCTACTAGGTTTTATTCGAAAGATTGCAAAACTGTTACTAGTTCTCTAACAATCAATGACTTTAAAGAAGGCGATGATGGAATTTATAACTGTGAAGCATTAAGTTCGCGACAGCGCTCATTCTCGAATGATTTTCAAATTGTTCTTAGTAATTAGTTACTAAAATTTTATGTAGTATACAAAATTTTATACAAATTTGATAATATATTTAATTGACTTAGTTTTCATTGCAATACTTTACTCTGTTCCAATATAAATTATCACAAATTTCATCAGTTTTGCAGCAGATAACTGTTACCGGTGTTTCGCCACGTCTATAACAAGAATCAACTGCACTAATGTATGGTTTCGACCACCAAGAATAATTTGTATTCATTGTACATACACTATCCAGATGGATAAGAGCATTCTCTACACCACTATACCATTGTCCAATATTCCTAGTAAATCTTGATCTCTTCAGTATTTCATTCAAATGATCGTATTCAAATAAATGTTTATATATGGGATCGTTCAAAACATGATGGTATATATAACCACAAGACTTCACATAGTAACCATTGAAAGAAGCTCTAATACAGAAATCACAATTAAAAGTTCTTTTTCTTTTAAGTCTAAATATGAAAATGTAATTTGTCAATTATTAATATTTACTTACGTTGATTCTCTTCGACCCAGAAAGGATAAATAATTACCACAAAAATAGCACTCAGCTGCTATAGTCAGCAAAATAATAATAATACTAAATTCATTAAGAATGTTGAATAGACATTTATATTTCATTCTTTCGAAAAATCTTATATTATAAACTACTTGGATTCCGGCAACGTCTATTTATAATATGTCGTTTGTCAAAAGTATAAAATGCACATTATGTTTTTCAAGTTGTTGGCTTAATAGATCAAAAATCGCCATTAAAACAGATGTTCGAATGATTATTTTACCAGGTTTTTTAATTTGTACCGACCATTTTCTTTGATGAATTTTTTTATGAATTTTGTACATGCGAAATTTTGTCTGTTTAAATGAGAAAATTAGGATTTTATTTTTAATTAGTCTAAAAGAAAGGTTAGGAAAAGAGAGGTTGAATTTATTAAATCTTTTTTTAACTTTGAAAACATTTTAATTTTACGGACTTTAACACATTTTTATCTACTTCAAGAAGTGGGACCAAAATGTAAAAGAAGACTAGTTCTAAACAATTGTATTTGTAAATAGACAATTCGTTAACACTCACAGTGAAATAATTATTTTATCAGATATAAAAATATATAAATAAACGCCATTTAAAAATATATTTTTTGATAATAAAAAATCACAAATATTTATTATTGTGAGGAGCAGGTTCACTCTAAAAATTTTTGAAATAATTAATTTTTATAAAGAATTTCTAAAATAAGAAAATATCTAAAATCAAAAGTTTTTCTAAACAATTATAATTAAAAATATCTTTAATTAATTTTAAAAGTTATTTTCAAAAATAATTGAATTTTATTTGTTAAAAAACTTTAAATGAAATTATTTGTGAAATAATTGATTTTTAAAATAATTGATTTAAAAGAAATATATAGAGCCAAGGATTATTATATTTTTGATTAATTTTAAAAGTCATTCTGAAAAATGAATTAATGAAATTTTTATTGACAGAAATGTAATTTAAAATAAACCAGATAATCTTAAATCTTAAAGTCAGTTTGAAATTCTGCAAATTAAAGATTTGGTAAATAATTAATTTTAAACAGTTTATGTAAAAAATTAAAACAGCCACTAAAAATTTTATAATTAATGAATCGTAATAATATAATAATAAATTTAAATATTGTAAATTATTTTTTGTATTTAAATTGTATAGATACTGAAGGATTTTTAGTTAAAATAAGTTTAAAATGATAAATATCTTTAGTTAAGTTAATTAAAACATGTAAAAATGAAACGAATAAATCATTAAAATACTTTTAGGTAATAAAATGTTTTTTAAATTGAAATTTTGGTAAGAAATAAAACATTAAAATCTTTTATCAATTAAAACATTTTTACAAATAAAATAAAATAACATTAAACTAATTTTAAAGTAATAAAAAAATCTTTTTGTTGATTTATTTAAAATTAGCTTTTACAATGGACTAAATTAAATTATGTTGATTTTGTATTTTATTTTAAATTAAATTTTATAAACTAGTTGAATATAAAATTAATAGAATAAAAAAATAAAAATTCAATTTTTAAAATAACGTTTTTAATAAATAGCTTATCAGTATTTATAATCCCATATTTTTATGTATAAGGAATCTGGTCAAAAGAAAGTAAAAGAAAAGTTCCTCGATGAAAAAATGTTTAAATAACTGTTATTTGTGTTATAAATAAAATTTGGTGTAATGAATTATAATCTTGATCAAGAACCCAACAATTATTATTAACATTTTACATTTGCCCAGGCGGAATTTTTTCTGATTGCTTGTTGGCAATTTTTTTCTGCAGTGGCACGGGTCGCCAGTCAGTGCTCACTGCATGTGAGCTCAATACTTGAGTTCGTTCAAGTATATCTAACACATGTAGAGGGTGTATCGTGAAGCTCAAGCATGAACTCACAATTCTTCTACAGATTGATCCTCATCCAAGACAGCAGAAGAGTATCTCTTGGATTGTGTTTAGGATCACGAAACTCGGACAAGTCATGGGCATCACGTCCATTATAGACGGCTTTCCGCATTCTTGCAGACCATCGGATGTTTGATCGGACAGTGGCAATTGCAACGGCCTTTTCTCTGCCTGATAGGAAAACGGCAACTAGTGGCTTGCTATTGGCAGGGATCCCTGTACCAAGACCACCTACAATAAATGTGTAAAGCAAAACTGTGTGATCATAGTATTTATCTTTAATTGCATCGTGGAGAGGTTTGTACTTAGCTAAGTTGTCCATGTTCGCATTGTCCAAGTTCTTCTTCTTGTCAAAAGTACACTTGACATCAATCATTACTATTGACCTACAATCCGGAAAGAACACTCGAAAATCAACTCTCAGGGTTGAATAAACAAACCTACAGGAGACATTAACATACAATTCAGCATTGCAATACTCTTGGATTTCAGTCTTTAAAATGTCAACCACCGTGTCATGGCGAGCATTTATATAAGCCTGAAGATTATCGCAATAAGAAACAACATGAGCCAGAGTCTCTTCGTAGCCTCTACACCTACGACAAACAACAACTTTCTGGAAACGGCATCCAACTTGACGTGTATAGGACCGGCTACGATGATCTAAATCCCATTCAGAGAACGAAAAACGACTATTTAAAACAACAGAAGATGAGAAACCAGAAAGAGAGAGAGGAGGCAAAACGACCAGCACTTGCTTGCTTCTACTAGTAATGAAGATAGTGAAGAGAGAGACACTTTCGAAGAAAGATAGTAATCTTATCCTTATCTTGGTAAATAATGGTAGAAGAAACCTGATACAATTCATTCTGTAGAAAGATTGAGATAATAAAAGATGGATGACTTTCACCAAACTTTACGGTGATCCCATATTATTATCAGCATTTATATGATCATAGTAAAATTTGAGCTTGAACGACAAACTGTGAATCAGATGATAACGAAATTTTGCAAATTTAACCTAAATTGATTTTTAGAAATATAATTAGTAAATAAGTGATAAAAATGGTCATTTATCAAATAAATTAGTATTTTATTGATAATTTCATAAAAATTTTCACGAAATTCGTGTAGGAAACATCAAAATCGTCATTATTTGAAATCAGTGTTAATTTAACCATTTAACGACTTGTACGCTTTTCAATGTGAAATTGCAAAGGAACCAGAGTGAATCCATTTAAGATCGTGGTCAATCTGAATAACCCGCATCAATACAATTTTGTCGGTGTAGCGCCTTTGCCGAACAAACAAATCAATACACTTTTTAGACAAATATTATATATTATTATTATTATTATTATTATTATTATTATTATTAGTAGTAGTAGTAGTAGTAGTAGTAATATATATAAAAAAACTTACTTTTAAAATTTTTCTTGAAAAATGAAAAATTTGAAAATGAAATCCAAAACTAATTGAGAACTAATCCGATTGGATAAAGGCTGTTATGAGGGGTTAATTTTAAATTTTTATCTCGCCTGAATAGTTTATTATTTTTTTAATTTAAAGGGTAAAATATTTTTATGTTAATTTGTTTATTAAATATTTTAAAAAAAATGAATTCTGATATAGACGTTGCAACCACTTCTCACATGGCGACTAACGCTGCAATAGATATCTTCACGGGTCAACTGTTACCTGAAAAGTACAGGAAAGGCGATAATGTGAAGACATTTATTGAAGAATGTGAAACATTCTTTAATTTTGCAGGAATAGCGAAGGCCAAACAAGAGACAATAGTCGTTTGTTTGTTGGACAGAGATCTGAAAGATCGATACAAAGCGGTAGATAAGACAATAGTAGGTTATAAAGACGGATTGAGAAAGACATTCTCTCGAACTTCCTCACTATTTGAAGACCTGAATGAGGCATGCCGGTACAGGATGAAGGAAGATATACCGGAAGTATTTTTTGAGAAAGTAGAAAAGCTTGCAGCCAAGATCTTG
>MQRK01242071.1:0-10503 GCA_001938485.1 Girardia tigrina | reverse complement strand
TGAATCCAGGTGAAACAATCACAGCGGAGAGGTACTGTCATGAAATTGATGAAATGCATAAAAAATTGAAAACCCTTTGTCCGGGATTGGTCAATCGAAAAAGTCACATCCTTCTTCATAATAACGCTAGATTTCATATTTCAAAAGTGACTCTACAAAAGCTTAATGAGTTAGGCTATGAAACCCTGCTTCATCCACCATATTCACCAGACCTCTCGCCAACGGACTTCTACTTTTTCAGGCATTTGTACAACTTCCTACGTGAAAAAAAATTCAAAAACCAAAATGATGCTCAAAATGCCTTCCAAGAATTCGTCGCTTCGAGAACCGATGCATTTTATGCTGATGGAATAAAACAACTTGTTTCTCATTGGCAAAAATGTATTGATGCCAACGGTTCATACTTTGATTAATAAACTTTTGTTTGTCTGAATTTGCACGTCTTTGAATTTTGTGTCCCAAAACCGCCATTATTTTTCGACCAACCTAATATTATTAGGTTGATGCAAAAGCAATGCAGGTTTTTGGACCTAAACTTTAAAAAAATGTAACTCAGCACAGAATATACTTTATTAATGGAAATAAAAACCATCAGAATCAATACATTTTTGCCAACGAGAAACAAGTTTATTGATATCGCTAGTATAGAACTCCTGAGTTCTGGATGCGATGAAAGCGTTAAAGGCGTCTTTGGCGTCGTCTTGGTTTTTGAAGCATTTTGCAGGAGGAAGTTGTCCAGATGCTTGAAAAAATGGTAGTCGGTGGGTGAGAGGTCCGGTGAGTAGGATGGATGAGGCAGAGTTTTGTAGCCCGATTCGTTTAGCTTTTGTAGGGTCGGTTTTGCGATGTGTGGCCGGGTGTTGTCGTGGAAGAGAATTGGCCCCTTCATATTGACCAATCTCGGACACATACGTTTGAGCTCGTGATGCATTTTGTCAATTTGTTGGCAGTACTTCTCTGCGGTGATCGTTTCATCTGTATGCAGAAAGCTGTGATGGATGAGACCGGCTGCAGACAACCAAACAGTCACCAATGGTGACTCACCATAACCTTCTTTTGGTGGAGTTTCGGTTTCGGAAAGTGGTGAGGAGCCTCATCGCAGTTCAATCATTGTGCCGAACGTCGCCGATTGTCGTAGAGAATCCACTTCTCATCATAGAGCACAATCTGGTCGAGAAACGAGTCGTTCTGGTTGCGCAGAAGAAGCGCGGAAGATATCAAAACGACGATTTTTTCGACTTTCATGCATTTCGTGAGGCACTCATTTATCGAGCTTTTTCGACTTTCCAATTTGATTCAAGTACCGAGCGACGGTTGAGGGATTAACGTTAAGATCGTCTGCGAGTGCTCGAACAGTTGTGCGTGGATCGGTTTCCACCAGCTTCTTCAATTCGTCGTTGTCAATCGTCGATGGGCGGCTGCTATGAGGCTCATCTTCCAGGCTGCTACTGCCAGAGCGAAACTTTGGATATCAGTGCTGCACCGTGCATCCGTTGACACTTACATGTCCCAAACTTCGTTGATGAGCTGCATTACACACAAGCTTGAACTCGTAGAAGTAAATGTAGCGAAAATCACGTTTTGAAATGTGCAATTAAAATCGAAATTATTAACAAAAGAAACATTATAATACGTTTTAGACAAATATATCTGACAGTATAAATTAAGCTTTCGAATGATATCATACATTACAAAATAAATTAGTCGTGTAACATTGCGGTAAATACAAAAAAAATCAAAAACCTGAATTCATTTTGCAACAACCTAATAATTCATTCTTTTTAAATGTAACATTTTCATTTTTAGTTTATGATATATTTAAAATGTTTAGTTAGATTTTAATTCAAAAAATTTAGAAGAGTTTCCTAAAATCCTCACATAAATATCGATGTAAATCCTAATTTTACAAATTTATGTTTATCGTTTAAAATTAATTTTATTACTTGTCAGACTTTTGTCAATTTTTATTATGTTTTTAATTTGCAATTTATTATAATTTTGTATTAACGTAAAATTTACTTTAATTATTACTCATAATTTATTAGTAACATCATAATTTGCGTGAAAACATTAAAAAACATCTATTGGAATTATCAAGCCTAAGTCGTCCAATATGGGTGTCAAAATTTAAATCAAACAAGGGTAATCATAATAAACCCCCTTTACCTTTAATCACATATTTCAGTTACAAGTTTTCTCAGATACCTGAGGATAATAAATTTCATAATTCAAACTGTAATGTATATATTTCAACATTCAATTTTCTTTCTTTTGTGATTTTTTTCAAAAAAAATTTATATTAAAAGTATTAAAAATATTTATCTAACAATTTTATTTTATATTTGAAACAATATTTTATTGATTTTAAAAAACACTTCTATAAATTATGTAATAATATTAAGTTAAAATTCTTATATTGTAATTTCAAAATAATATTTTTTATTTTTCAAAAAGTAATTTATTTACAAAAAAAGTTTAAATTTACAAAGTACGCACTTATTCCTTAATAAAAAGGATTTTTTAAAGCAAATAGATAGTTTCATTCTGGGCTGTAGCAATATTAATATTGCTGAACATAAAAACATTGTAAATCGCCTGTTGATATAAATAATTTTTCAAGTTATATGCAGCAATTTTAAAAACTATTGGGAAAGAGTCTCGTGTGAGGCATTAATAATTAAAGCGGTTAATCCAGCAATTAATGTCCAATCAAGTGACTCATCAACTTTATTGAAAGTTTTTGCGTGAAACAGTAATTACATAATTGATTGTGTAATCATCATTTTAACATATATAAGCTTAACAGCTACAATCAAAATCACTTGATGAAAACGGATTTTCCGTTGAAATATATTGCGTTAATAAAAATTTGTATTCTAAAATGGTGTTTTCTTCTTTTTAGAAAACAATTGCCATTGTTTCTTAAATTTATCAGTAATTAATACTTTTTTTCAGTTTTCTGACTAACAAATATATTCTGCGTCATTTATATATGTAATAGGCTTAGTCGACTCAATATTTATTATTGAAGTTAGGATACAGAGATACCAGTAGAAGAAGAGGTTGATTTTATTGGAACTTTCCACTTGGTGTTTAAATTCATGAAAATATATGGTCTATTAATACGAACAAGCACGAAATAATTGAATTTCAAAATTTCATAATTCGAATGCGAAAGAAGACTAACATTTTGCTTAGCTAAATCAAAAAAATGGGTATAACACTCAGGTATTTGATCACACTTTTAAGAAAGCTGTTGAAATATAGTAGTAACAAAAGTATTACAGTCAAGCTGACCGGTACTGAAAAACCATTGTACTATTGTTTTATGTTGTCTTGCGGATGGGACAAAATTGACGCTCGTGTTCATCTTTAGATGGAAGACCATACTAAAAGAAGATACCCTTCATGATATTCTTGTTCATTATTAAGGTCATTATAAAAGTTATATGTAGGGTCCACGATTAGGCCCAGACACGTTCTATATATCAACAGCAAAGACTGTAACGTGACCTTTGAACCCATATTGACTAAGGCTACCGTTATATGTGAAATGCGCCCCACATTTTAGCCTCACTTCTGCAAATTTAAATAAATGTATTAATTAATCTGCATTTATTCACTTGACATTTTCTTAATCAAGGCACATTAACATACTGTAAAAGCAAAGAGGAGTGTTGTCGCCATTGAGAAGTTGAGTACTAATGTACACGAAGTCGTGACATCAAAGCAGTTCAATGAAGCTACCCACCAGTCAAATGAATCTGTTGATCGTTCATCTCACCATATATTCTGTATTTTCGTCACTCTCATAGTCAATGCTAGTAGTTTTCACTGCATCGGTTACCTCATTTCTTTATCTATCCAGTTCTGACTGGGTCAGCTCCGTTAAGGTGTCTGGTGCAAATGACTTATGATACAGTATGCCGTTGACATTTATCTGCTGCGTCTGGTGCACACCTGCCACGGTTGCTCTTTTCCATCGGTTCTTGGAATTATAGGGCGGGACAAGCTTAGTAATCACTTCGTCTTCCTTTGCAAGCTCATCGTTCGTCGCTACTTGCTGCAACCTTGGCTACATTTGAACGAAATCTTTTGACAACAACTATCTATACTTTTGTGCAAATACGGACCTGTCCGCTACTGCTGTCACCCTTTTTGTAATCGTTCGGAGATTTCTTTCTGTGATGCTGTTCCGACTCGGTCGGTTTGCCTATCTGAAACGCACTTTAACACATTGACTGCTGATGACATCATGCACTGAACGTCTGCTACGCGNGCTACGCGTGGGACAAAAAAGTTTACTGCCGCGCGGCAGGCATATCTCATGTGCGCAGCAGATATCTCGTACTTAGCGTCTTAGTAATGTAAGCCAAAGTACGAGATATCTCGTACTTAGCGTCTAACTAATGAATATTGAAGTACGAGATATCTCTTACTCAGCATTCAGTGTGTTAACACTTGCCTCTTTAAAACACGTTTTTACTCCGCTTTCTCTGAATGTGCTATAATTGTCCTGAAGAACTTCCTTGAGTAGTCCGAACTGAATAATGGTACCGGTTATGGTTGCACAGATTTCTGTCTCATTTTATGACTCAATTTATTGGCAAACTCGAAGCGTGCTGGATCACAGTTCACTACGATTAAGAACTCTGCCAACAGCTGCCACATCCTTTTCACTCAAATTCCTCCTTAGAGTACTGTACCGGTGCGGGATCTATTGACGCTTACTGACTGTATATTTTCTTCACCGATTTAAATTATTCTTCTGCGAACCATACCTGCCTCCAATACCTTCCTCTTGTCCTTGACACACGACTGCTACCAGATGTTACGGTGACGCTACAATTTCTTCTATTAACTTTGCCAAATAAATCACGTCCAAAATGTCTCATATGCAGTTCTCAGGTCCAGGCTATAGGCTACCGATAAAGCTATTTGTATTAATTTATAATCTTCTTGTTCCTTCGTCGGTAAATCTGTGAAAAACTCAAACGCGTGATCTTCTAGCAGCAAGGAAATTGCTCCCAATTTATTTATAGAGAACACGGCCGCTGATATTTCGATATTTGTGACATCGGTCGCTGAAATCCCCAGCGTCATTTAAATTTGGTACTTTTCATAATCGTGGATACCTTATGAGATAATTAAAGCTTTATTCTAAACACAAAGTGATTCCTCAGCCCAGTTAGACAACTATTGAATAATTCAAATTTAATCACTGTTTTTTAATATCGAATGCATGTTTATTTGTATTTTAGAACTTTGAGTAAGATTCGCATAAAAAAACATTTAATTGTTCTCTTTCATTTATAAAGGCTATTCAAATTTATTTAAAAATGTCCATATTTAGGACTCACGAATTCTGTCCTTTTGGACGGTTTGTAGTCAGCAAGTTAATAGAATTGCCATAATATAATTTTCACGAAATCCGTTAACAAGCACCATTTATTCAACGTAGTACACGAAGTGCGGTTGTAGATGAAGTATTTTAATAATAAAATTATTTACTATAAAAAAACAATAAAATTATATTAATTTGACTAACATGTAATTAGCTATAAAATAATAATTTGTATAATATTATTTAAACATAAGCTATCAATGGCTGTGTCACTTAAATATGACTGACTTCGTGATAAAAATAAAGATGTAAATAAATATTGTAGGGTATTTGAATTATAATTATGGATGTTTTCAAATACTGTGTAGACTTACATTAGTGTTAGACTTACATTAGTGTTAGAGATTCCTAAAATAACAAATAACAATAAATTAAAGTACCCTATTGTTTGAGACCAATTGTACTACGGAAACATTTTATATGGGGAATGTCCTTTAACAACGAAATTACTCGGAAGTAAAATATATGCCGGTATAACATACAAATATAACCTATGTTCATCCTTATTATAAAAATATTATTGTGCAAAAATATATCAGTTATGTTATTTGGAATATTATTTCAATGAAATTTATATTTTTGTACACATTCCTTTTCTTTTTATAAATGTACTTATATGAAAGAATTTAGTCATAAATCTGTTCCACCTATTTCCCGTTATAATAGAATATGTTTTTTTATTTTTTTAGAAAATCTCTAATCTGAATTGGAAACTAAAATAAGTAACTATCTTGCTCAAATACGAAATCCTATTGAAACTCTTAGTAATTAAAAAAATTATTGCAACAATTTTCCAAATCTTCATATATACTATTTATAGTAAAAAAACAATAAAAGTGAAATCCAATATAATTTACTAAATATACCCATTAATACCAAGAGTATATTGTAATGCTCTCTTTTATAAAAAAATAAAAGCATCTTTTCTATTAAAATATCAGATATAAAATAGTTTTATCTGATGACAGAAGTATAACTTTAAATATTTTTCTAATAATTTTAAAAAATTATATAATGGTGTATTCTCTAACACAACCCATTCAGTAAAAAAGGACTATTTTCACCAAAAATACAATCAATATTTATTTTAATCATAAATCAGTTGCTAAGTTTTCGACCCTCGGCTTTTGTATATTTTCAAAGAAAATAAAAAAACAAGATAACAAAACATCTGGACGTATAGGAGGAAAATCACTATCATATTCTTGTTCAGTATCATTCAATAATTATTGATGAATAAAACTATCCAAAAAGATTTTTACTTTTTTTCTTTAGTTTTCTTTTGATTTATAATAATATTCTAGTCTAAACAACAGTAATTTTAACCCGTAAAAATCTAAGCATATAGACTTATACTAGAGAATATGTACAAGACGGTCCAATTAGGGTGACTTTTTAAAAAAATTTTGAAGAGAATATTTTTGAGATGTCTACTATAAGATGTAACCACATCTCGTAGTTGATTCTCAAACCCTGTACAAACTGCCTAAAATTAGAAATCATAATTGCTTCGAACTGCCCATATATTTCATCTCTCAGGACCGAAATTGTTCTTGGAGCTTTTCTAGATACATTTGCTATTAAGAAGCCCCACAGAAAGAGTCGTACGTTTGAGATCAGGTGAATGAGACACTAGTTTTGAATTTTTTTCAATTTTTTCTTTCCTTTACTCATCTGCACTTGCATTTGTGGTTTCTACAAAGTTTGTTTTGCCAAAGTTTTATTCACTTTAATGCTTATTTTTGAGTGTGCGTCAGTTTTACCATATTCGTCTCACTTTGCTGCTATGTCTACATTTTTTAAAAATTTTAAATGCTGATGGTAGCCATTGTTTTATTTTTAAATTTCAAAATCATTGTTGAGTAAAAAACCAAAACTAATAAAAATCTTTTTAATGTGTATATTGATAATTTCATTCCTTTTCTATCAACAAAATAGACTATGTCACAAAGCTCGGGTTTAGCGGGTCACTGTAGTACTAGTTAAAATATTTATTTAGAAAACTATCGTTATTGTATTTTTTTTTAATTTTTGTTAAAATTTAAAATAAAATTTTAAATAAATTTAAAAAAGTTATAATTAATAACTAAATAATATTATTGGTTGACAAGTATGAAATTTGTAGAAATAAAGTCAGTTTATTGATTTTTTACCAGTACAAATATTTTTGTCATTCATTAAAGTACCCACACATATTACCGATACACTTTTGCCATTTGAACAGTAGCTTGTTCAGGTCATTTGAATAAAAATTTAGTGTGCGAGAATCTAAAAATTCCAGAATGTCATTTTTAGAGCATCATCGGAATTGAATTTTTTCCTATCAAAAAGTTTGGAGAAAGTTGAGGAAGAAATGTTAGTTTGTTGGGGCTAGATCGGGCGAGTATAGGGGATGATGTAGAAGTTCCAACTCTAGTTCTTGTAGTTTTTTCGCGGTCTTAAGTGTAGTATGTGGTTTTGCATTATAGTGGAGCAATATGGGAATCTACCTGTTTACCAAACGTGGCTGTTTTTCTTTGAGTTTCCTCATCATACCTCCCATTCGGTTACATTAGACATCTGTTGTGATAGACGAACTAGGTTTCATGAATTCATAATGGATTACACCAGCGATAGACCACATAACACTCACAATCAGCGTAATGAATGTTGTGCTTTGGACTGTGTTTTGGGGCTTCATTTGTGTTCACCCGGCTTGCTGAACGTTTGCGATTATCATATTGGATCTACTTTTCATCACAAGTGAAAATTGGATTCAAAAAGTGATCACATTTATAATGAGAAAGCACCGTTAAGCAAGCATCCAAATGCTTTTATTTTTGCTTTTCATGTGGAATCCACTTGTCCAACTTTTTAACTTTCCAATTTGAGCCAAGTGATTCAATGTTATTTGCTTTGTAACAGCAAACGTTAGCGATAAATCATGAGCACTTTGTGATAGATCCAACTCCACGGTTACCTTTAATTCGTCATTTTCTACCTGCGTTTCTGGGTGACCCTGAGACTCATTATTGAGGTTAAAATTACCTTTAAAGAATTTCCATTCACAATTTTCGACTGTCTGTTGCGTAGAAGCATTGTATCCGAATAGACTATTGATGTTTCGCATGGTTTCTCGTGCTCTGATGTTCGACGTAGGAACTCATAATAGCTCGAATTTCTGACTTTTCCATTTTTTAAAATATTGATTACTAAGACAAGTTATTAATAATAATTTAAATTATTTTTATTGGTATGTTCAATATCCAAGATATGTATCAATCAAAAACCTGAGCAGCAAAATGGTAAGTCATTGTCACATGATAACTATTCCAATTTATTGTAATCTTGTCTACAAATTTCATACTTGACAACTTAATTTCCTATCAGTTTAATCGTTTGTGTTGATTAAAAACGGATAGAACTTTTGTATCAACCTACTAAGACGAAGAACTGATTACACTTTACATAATAACTGATTTTACACTTTACAAAGTTATTAAAGGTGTAAATGAAGAGTGAAAATTAAATTTAATGATCGTAACATGGCTTTCCTATATATTCATTACATCTTATGTACACCTAGATCTCTTAATGCCGATTTTTTAGAGTGATTTAAAAAAACTAAAGTCAAAAGACTTTGTTTTGTATCAAGTTTTTTTTCATATTTAAAAATGTTCTTTTAATTGTTCTTTATGTTCTGATTTTTAATTGAAATTTAGAGCAATTGTCTCCTTTTTTTGTGATACAAGTTTTGAGAATTACTAATTCCACGCTTTTGGTTTTCTCACAAAGCTAACCTGTAAGAAATGGTCTTCTTCGTTGGTTTGTCGTTGGTTGTTGAGTACAACCTGGTCCTTTGACCTTCCAAAACCCATGGATATGTGTCTAGGGTCTTGAGACCTTCCCGCCAACACCAGGGATTTGTGTCTCTGACAACAACTTTTTGAGCCGTTTTTGCAGGTGAACCTTTGTGAAAGACCGCATAAAAGTGTTGGACTAGTCGAGGGACGATTTTGTTCGCACATGAGGGTTGCCTGATGCGGCTAATAGATTCCGGACTCAATGGACGTCTTAGTTTGAGCTCGACGCTCGTCATTAATATGACCGTATTTACCCGTGGCTGTGCTATTTTGTTCCCCTTATCAATCATTTTCCAAGACAGCTTAATTCTATTTCTGCGAGATTCATTTTTATTACGATTTTCACCGGAACATATCTTCCGCAAAAAACAGAGCTTGGTGTACGTATTTTGTTAGAGTTATTTTTGGAAGGGTGACACACCGACGTGCTAACGGTTTTGATTGGTCCAATTGTTGATAAAGGTTTTGTGAACTGAGTGAGTCTGTATGTATTGAACTGGCCAGCGTGCTCTGTGGTCGGCACAAGCGGCCGGGCTCAATATATATGATAACCTGTAATAATAGTAACATTAACAAACTAAAATCCATTTTACTAAAGTTCAAATTTGATCGGTGTGTCATCAGACGCGATACGTATGGTGCCAGATATAAATAACTAATGGTGTGATTTATTTTAGTTATTAAAAAACACATTTCATACGACGTTTTTTTGGTTATATCGGATTTTAAATTTACTGTGTGTTTTTTATTTCGAGCACGGTTTTTCGTTCTTTTATTTTCAAATATATGATTGTATAACATTGGATTATATTTTCTAAAACACAAGATTTTTGGATTTTAAGAACTTTGAAAATCATTTTTTACTAATTTGAATTCCGGTCAAGAAATGATTAAATTATGGAGGAAGAAATCGAATCAGTTTAAAAAGAATAAATCGTCTTTGTATCGCGATGTCGTTTATTTTGATGTTAGTTTTTTTTTGTTTTTTTATTAAAAATTATTTTAATTTATTACAAAATTAGAAATTCGACAATAATTTAATATTTTTGATTTATTTTAATATAATATTAATTACTATTTTTCGATAAGTTATATAATTTAGTAATTTATATAATTTATTATTTTGGAAATTTATTAACTGTAACAACGAATCACAAATCTATTAAAATTTATTTTTCACTAACTATACTTTCAAAATAGATATTATTTAAACAAATAATTATCTATATTTTTTCATGTTAAATATTTCATTTAAGA
>MQRK01242062.1:14891-43434 GCA_001938485.1 Girardia tigrina | reverse complement strand
AAAATCTTTTGTTAATTTAATTAAAATATGCTTTTACAATGGAATAAAATAAATTATGTAGATTTTATATTTTATTTTAAATTAACTTCTATAAAACATAGAAATGTTAATCTATAAAATTAACTTAAGCAAACATAATAAATTCAATTTTTCAAATAAAGTTTTTAATAAATAACTTATCATTATTTATAATACAGTATTTATATGTATAATTAATCTGACGAAAAAGAAAACAAAAGAAAAGTTTCTCCACGAAAAAAATGGTTTAAATAACTGTTATTTGTGTTAGAAATAAAATTTTGTGTTGATGAATTCTATTCTTGATCGGAACCCAACAACATTGTTTGATGTTCTTTATCATTTTAAATTTCATTATGGAAACCTTTAGGTTAAAAGATTATATTCTATTTGTTCAACAATTCACACAATATATTGGTGCGATGTAAGAGAATTATAATAGGCACTTAAATTGTCCTTTTATCATATTTCTGGTTATTCACTCAAAAAATACCTTTATACAACTTATAAATAATTGTGTGAATCTTAAAAAAAACTTTTATTAAAATTATTTAGACTTTTATTCCTTTTAATCCATTTATATAAATTCCAATACACTCAAACCTGATTTTATGTTATTTTCATTTGCGCTATCTCATACAAAAAATTAAAATTATCAGATCGCACAAAAAAGGTTTCAGTGTAAAAGAAAATTTTTAAATCTTTAATTATAGTTGACAAATATTTTATCAATTGGAATATTTTCTTGTTGTTGAAGTACAAATAACGTTTTTGAGATATCTAAATATATTTCACTTTTGTTTTGGACATTTTCCGTTTTGTTTGTAAATACTTTTCATAATCTGTTTGACACAAAATCGTCAGGAGATCTAAAGTCTAAATTATGTTTGCACTAATTAAATCAGACAACGCATTTAGAAACATTCTCATTCTTGTCACAGATCGATTGACATTTGAGTATGCGATTTGTTTTCTCTGTCGTTCCGTACGCGCTACAAAATAACAGAGACGTTTGATAAGTATTATAATTTGAGAAATTCAATTGATTAACATTCAACATTTTTTGATAAATTATTTTATAATGAAATTTATATATTTTCATTTGCTACCTGATAACAAAAATGAAAATGTCAAATTTACATTACAAGGTTATAAATTTTGTTATTTATATCTGAATATATATTTACAGTTGAAACATTAACAAAATTATTTCAGGAGTCATTCTTAATTCGAGTAATGACATCGTCCAGACGGTGCTCGGTTTAGCGATAGAGACCGCGAATGTCGAACTGAAGAAATTCAATTATGCCCTCCAACTAAAAACAGAAACACTCGACGAAAATCCGAGTTTTAATGCAATCAGAAAAGGTCAGCTCTCTTTGAAATAAAGATTTAATTATTGTTTGAGAATAAAGACAAAAATGACAAAACACTTAAGGGTTAATTGAATAGAGCTAGAAATCAATTTCAACAGCAAACCGAGAGGATCATTTTTTAAATAACTTTTGTCCTTCATTCAAACACATCATTAAGTTTGACTAAATCCTTTTGTACAATTAAAAATGTTTGTAAAGTTTCTAAAATTATATTTTCGTAATTTTTGGAAAAGGAATTGACTTAATAAAATCTTTTTTCCATGATATTTGCTTTCTTCCTTTGAATATTTCTGATCATTTAGTAGTTATAGCAGTCTGTAATCAGAAAAGACATAAAAATTTACCCATTACATTAACTTTGGATCCACAAACTTGTTTACATTTATACTTAAATCATGAAACAAAAGAGGATAATTGAAAGTCTGATAACAATTGCCATCGATGAAAGACTCACTTTACTTCAGGTTATTCTTCTACTTATATATCAGTAATAATACGTTTCATAATATAGTTTACAATTTTATTTGATTTTCAAACGTTATGATAAGAAAATCGTCCAGAAGGAGAATTTTAATCATATTTATGTATTATGATTAAAACAAGGTGTTAGATCCCCCTGGGGGTTGCAAATTATCATTGTATAACCCATCTTATTTTCGAGTGTTCAATCGTATTTGCGTACTACACATATGTATTTTTGTTGGTGTATCACGATTTTTTTTATTTTTTATTAATAACATTTTCTTTTATTATTGTCATTATCATTATTTATTTTTATTATTTATTTTTGTTATTTGTTTTTTATTGTTTATTTTTTTTCGTTTAATTCGTTCGCTGCAGCTTATTCAGCAGTTTGGCAAGAATTAAATTTGGAATATTGTCATAAGCAATATTATGAATTTGAAATTGCGATCAATTAATTGATCACAATTTCAAATTTATTATTGCCAAGTAATTAATTAAATTTAATTTAATCGCTGACATTCGCTGAATTGACGATTTGTTGAATTGACAATTGTTATTACCGTGACATTGTTGTACTATTATTTCGACATTAATCATCACATGTTATCTGACGACAATCAACAACGAACACTAATTGATATAATCCGATATTAAAGAATATTCAAGTTTTCATTCCAACTCCGGTTGAGATTGCTTAGTAATTTTTTAATTTTGTGTATAACATCGGTTCGAATTAAAAGTTTATAGTTCAAATGAGTTCTGTATTTTTTATTAGTTAGTTGATTTTATCTTTAACAAAATCATTATTAAACAGGATTACCAAATAAAATCTAGCTTGGTTAGCCAGGTTAATTTTTTTATAATAGTGAAAGTAGTCAATTTGCATCCTCGGGAATAAGGGAACAAATTTGTTATTTTACAATCATAAATGATAATTTTGACGAATCATTCTGCTATCAATGATAACTTCTACCACCACCAATGCCAGTACTGTAGTCTCTACAATACACAGTTTTCAGTTCAGTCGGGGGGAGGTTTATATTATAAATGAGTGAAATTATTGTAAATGTAAAAAATATATTAATGATAATTGTTAATATTATTGTGCGTTGTTTAAACGCATTAAAAATAATAAATAAAAATAACCTTGTAAACAGTAGTGTTCATTGTGATAATTTGGACATAATTTGTACGTGATCAGCATAAAAATAAATAAATTTTGTCAATCGTGTTTATTAAGAACACCGATTTGACTTTTCATATTTTTATTTACTCAACAATTTTGATTGTCCTTAAGACAATCTTTGTCAAACCTTTCGTACGAGTGCATGCTAAACTAAATTGATTAATGAATTAATTCTTATTATTTTTAGCAAACGGAGAAATATATAATTTATTAAAATATTTACTCAAAATTTATTGAATAAAAATTAAAATGATAATTAATTATTTAAAAAATATTAATTTGATTTATTTATTAAAAATTGTAAAAATTAATTAACTTATTTAAAATTTTACAATTATTCGAAATTAAAAATAAATTTAAACATTATATATTTTTAGATAATAAGAATTAAAATACCAATCATCCATCTGGGTGGAGAGACACAATCCCAAATCAACATACAACATTCAAACACAAAACATCAAACATTCAAAATATTCCTCACAGTGTTTATATTATGAATCTCATAAAAAATAATGAATTTCGTTTGCGAGAGTGTTTCTGCATTTGTTGAGCGATGTCACTAGGTCGAGCATATGAGACCAAACCATTAGTTCGTTTGTTACAAGTGTTTTAAATGATAAGACTAAATAAAAGAAAACTAAAAAACGATGGCGGTTTAAAGGGAAAATTCATTATAAAATTGTCTCTTTCTCTCGAAGATTACTGCAGACGCAGAGGAATCGATGCCCATTGATCAGAAAGATGACACATAAGTCGACAACGGATGATCGATTATCCATAATGATGAGATAAAATTAATCTTGCCTCCACTACCTATGGACACTCCATTGAGTCTACCGATCTGCGGCCACATAACTGCGCACGCTTTGCTAACACCACCATCACAAGGAACTACAAAGTTGCAATCAATTTTATCTGTAGCTTCAATAACATTTTTGATATTTTCTAAGATTTAAGCATTATTAAAATTAAAAATAAACTCTTTAAATGATATCGATCGCAATGCAATGTACAATTTACAAGATTTTGCTTTGTAATATCCTTCACCATCCAGCATATATATATATATATAAGTATCAATTTAGTCTGTAATTTACTCCAATCCGGTATCGTGACACTCATCGATCCTCTCTCAACAATCCAATCCTTACATATTTCTTCCCTCTGCAGTAAATATCACATTCCCCATATAATAACCAGTTGTCAGTTTCCCGAATCCGCAAATACGTACCCAATGGATGTAAGAATGTCACCGAGCTGTGACCAATTCGCCAACATTCTTTATCATTATATTAGCCAAATTGAAGTATGGAACGAAATGATTTTAATTTACTCCTCTGATAATTGTAAGTCTTTTAATTTAATCTCGGATTTGTATTTCAGTCTGATCTAGGTATATTAAAATTCGAGTATTTGTTGAACCAGTTCGAGTCACATTTTACTATGCGTCAATGGGTCTACAACGACGTGAAGAAGAAGAAGCAACTTTTTCGGGAGCTGTCCAAATCAAAGAAATATCGCCACTTTTTAGTCGATATTCCCTATTGGCAAATTACTGACTTCCTAATTATGGTTATATATTTTATTATCCATAAAATCAACCTTGAAGAATAATAAATTTATGCAAACTTAATACAACATTCTGATAATTACTTCTGAATAATCTCTTACGTCTCTTTTAATGCCTTCGGTCGTTGACAGTTCATATATTTTTTTAAATCGGTGCGCGACTTTGACACTTTTTGACATTTATTTTTGTGTACTATACTTTATATTCCGACTTACGAATGGACGACTTCGTAGATACATATAAATCAGTTACATCAAAGATAAGAATTTTAGACATCTTTTATTTTCAATTCAGAATTTCGAGATAAACAGATTCGCCAATAATTTATTTGATTACAAATCTGAATAAATAAAAATTGATTTTAAAAACTGTGTTCGAAACTAAAATTTCTTGAATCATCCATCACAAATATTTGGTTGTTGCATAAGTTCCCGCCGTTACATGAAACTATTTGTTCTACAAAGACTTTTTGATGTTTGGCAAAGTGTTATATACCATTAGAAAGCCCGTACTATTCTGTACAAGATTAAAGTAATCGTTTTTGCCTATATTATTTTTTGTCTTTTTTTAGAACCATCAAATGAATTGTCAAATCTACAAAAAATCGCATTTTCGACACCTCCTTCTTTTCACTTTTATTCGAGGTCAAAAAACGAGTGAAGCTACCAGAGACATTTGTGCCGTGTATAGATAGGACGCTAGACCTGAGAGAACTGCTCGGGAGCGGTTTGCTAGGTTCAAACACGATAATTTCGACCTCAACGGCGCTCTTCGTTCCGGAAGACCAGTCGAGATGGACGAGGACCAACTCGGGGATCTTTTGAAAGAAGATGGCCTCCAGACATGCAGAGAATTGGCCGAAAAGATGAATTGTGATTTTGCGACAATTTCACGCCATCTTCAGTCGATGGGTTTCACTGAAAAGCTTGGAGCTTGGGTCCCGCACGAACTCACGCAAAAACAGAAGGATAAGCGGCTTTCCATTGCTGCTCAAAATCTCGCTCGACACCAAGGAACCCATGGCCACAGGCAACGTTTGTTATACAGAATCGTCACTGGAGACGAGAAATGGTGTCTCTATGTGAATATGAAGCAAATGAAAGAGTGGGTAAGTCCTGGAGAGAAGTCTAAGCCTAGGATCAAGAAAACCTGCACCCGATGAAGACAATTATTTGCGTATGGTGAGATTGGGAAGGTTTAATCCACTGGGAAATGTTTGGAAAGAACATGACAGTCGAAAAGAATCTCTATAAAGCCCAATTGCATCGAGTCAATGAGGCAATTCAACAAAAAAGACCGGATCAACAAGGCTAGGTGATCCTCCATGACAATGGTCGACCACAAACCGCAAAAACTGTCAAGATGGCACTCCAAGAGCTCGGTTGGGAGGTCCTTCAACATTCTCCCTATTCCCCAGACCTCGCCCCGACGGATTATCATCTCTTCCGTTGCCTTTCAAATGAAATGAGGGGTCTTAGCTTCGAAAATCAGGATCATCTTGAGAATTAGCTCAACAACTTCTTCGAGACTCGACCTAAGGATTTCTGRCGAAATGGAATCAAYAAACTGGTGGAAAGATGGGAAGAAGTAGTGAACAATGAAGGAGAGTACATAATTGATTGAAGTGTTATTATTTTTGCTGTTAATTTTTTTTGATTTCATTAAATATATAATTAACTGAATCATTATTTTGGTTGTTAAAATAATTTGATTTCTTTGAAAATAAATGTTTAAAAAACGGCGGGAACTTATGCAACAACCCAATATAACTTCTTTCATAAAGAATGTAACGACTATTTTATAACGACTATAACGAATTGTACGGCAAACATGGTGTCTATTCCCCACTAGAGAGGTCATAAGTTATGATAACTAAACTTCGATAAAATAATTATGATAATATAGATAAAATAATTCCATGCACAGTGCATATTTATGCACAAAAATAAATAAACAAAATATATAAATAATAACCATGGAAAATGCAAAAATTTACTGCGGATTCCCCTAACACTTACCTCGGAAAAGTCATGTCCATGGTCATTACTAACACTATTGAATAAAATATCACATATAATAAAAGAATGGGATGATCAATACAAATTACTAGTTTTTTTGTTGTATAAATTGTTACAATATATATTTTTTATAATTTCAAGGTTTTTTAAAAGATTTTATTAATTAAATATCTAAATAAAATATATTAATATTCATTTAGGCAATGTTTTTTTCCATACTTTTAAGTAGCTTACTTTCTATCTAGGTATATATATATAACCTGTTTTTGAAGGCTTTTTACTCAATCGATTTTCTTCCATCTTCGCTCACTCACTCATTCTCGATGACAATAAATGATAATGTGAAAATTTGATCGAAAAAAACTTTTTAAGATCCAAAAATGGGAAAAAACGGAAAATTCTGAGTTACCGAACAAAAGATATCTACTTATAAATTATAAGTAGTTTATATTAAGTTTTTATGTATTTTTTTAAATAAAAATTTTTAAATTTTAAAAACTTTATTTGCAAAGTTGAGTTCTGTCTGCATAAAGAATGGATATAAAAAATTAAATTTTTTGATTTACTAGTTTAACAAAACACGTTAGTGAGGTTCAACCTCATTCGGACTATGTACGCATTAACATTTAGGAAGTACAGTAATTTAAGATGTTATTTCTTTAATGGTAATTATTTGATCAACCTGAGTGGGTCCAAAATCGAAGTGCACTTATCTACCCATGACAGACGGGGTTTTGCGCCGCTTGTGGGGCGAAGATCAACTGTTATCGATTGGATTCGTTCTTCTCTTCTTACTTTAATCTTTTGAATTTCTGGTTTGCGCGTTTTTTGTGTTTTTATAGCTTTAATTGATTGAATTGGTGTACGTTACAATTGAAGATGAATATTTGTTATGTTTTTTTAAATGAAAAATCAAATAAAAATTAAAGGTACAACAAAGCAAGTTAAAAAATTAGCATTTAAAAAAGAAAATTTAAATTAAAAATCACAAAATTATTTTTTAAAAATTGTTAAAATAAAACGCGTTGTTTTAAACGCTTTAATTAAATTACGAAATGACTTTTAATTGTTTGTGGTGAGATTTGTTTGGAGTAAACTGTGTATTAAGAACAACAATTTTGATTGTCCTTAGACAATCTTTGTCAAAGTTCTCGTACGAGTGCATTCTAAACTAAATTGATTCATGAATTAATTAATTCTTATTATTTTTTAGCAAATGGGGAAATAAATATTTTAATAAAATAAAACTTATTGGATAGAAATTAAAATGATTAATATTTATTTAAAAAATGTTCATTTGATTTATTTATTAAAAATTGTAAAAAATAATTAAATTATTTAAAATTGTAAAATTATTTGAAATTAAAAATAAATTTAAATATTACATATTTTTAGATAATAAGAATTAAAATATTAATCATCCATCTGGGTAGGAGAGACACATTTCCAAATCAACATACACATTCAAACACAAAACATCGATCATTCAAAATACTCCTCACACTGCGAATAAATTAAAACATGAAGTACGTGATTTGAATTTGTTGTGTAAAAAATTGGCCAAAGTAAAAGACTGAATAATTTGTGGTGAAAATTGAGTAATCAGTGTGGTTAAATATTTGCTATCTTAAAAAACTGAAACAGAAATTAAATGATTGTACGTGACATACTATAGGAAATTGTTTGGGGAAAATTGTGAACTGAATTCCATGCAAAATTTTGGCTAATTCTAATGATAATTTTCATGTAAACTCAAAAGGAATTTAAATTTTGTTTGTAAAAAAATTTAAATTATGATCAGTCAAAATTTTAAAGTAAATAAAGGAGTTGGATCCTGATTTTTTCTTTGTTAGAGAATTCAAATTTGTAATGGCTTTCGGTCGGAAGTACAAAAGTAGAGTCATGCAATACTAGGACGCAGAACAAATCGGTAATCTCATTTTCAAATAATCAAAGAATCATTCCAATAAGAGTAAAGAAGCAACTAGACTAGTTGTAACTTGCGGGCTGTTAGTTGGGAATTACTAATCTAAATTAATAAGAAATAATTAAAATATTAAAAATAGTTTCTATTGATTTAAATTGTTATGGAAGTATTACGAATTATTAATACAAGGGGTTAGTTTAAATTTAAGTTTCGCCAAAATAGTTTATTATTTTTTAATTTGAACATTTAAAAGAAATAAATTGAAAAAACTAAAATGTAGAATAAAAATATGATAAAATAAATACTTATTTATAATATGCTTACAGTAATAACAATTGATATATTTTAATAAAATTTATGAAATAAGTTGCAATAAATTTTAAAATAAATAATTAACGGATTAATATTTTAAGAAATAATTTTTTAATAAAATGGTTTATTGTAAATTTAAATTAATTAGTTTTTATGATAAAATTTTCGAAAAAAATGTAAAATAATTTAAGGTTTAAATTTCGTAAAATATCAAAATTTAATCGAAAAAATTTAATGAATTAATTTTGTGCGAAATTTGTTTAAGTATGTGAATTGTTGGTATTAATAAATTTGGTGGTGTTAAATTATGATTTCGGAATTCGATAATACGGAAAGTGGCATAAACGCTACTTACAATTAAAAATGATAGAAATAATCGGGGAATGATTGCTGCAAACAGTAAGGGTGACTGAAGCACGCAGAGTAATGTTTATTACTTCAAACAGTTACTACTCAATGTTCGTAATAATTTGATGGTTTCTTTGCTATTTAAAACTTTATTTGTTATTTACTCATTATCATTTGTTTTAATCATTGAATTTTTCACCAAGTTTGTGTTTATTAAAATATTTTATTGTTATCAGGCGTCCGTCCACAACTTTTCTGATCCTCAGTATTCATTTATCTTCTCTGACTGGGTAGTATGTTGATTTCAGTTACTCGTTTATGTTGACTGACTTCATGCAGGATACCGGATTACTGGATCTTGCAATGTTTAAGATAAACAATCAAATGAATATTACTTCCTTTTCAGTCATGAACCAAACATTAATAGATGAGCTAAGGAAAACAGACAGTTTCAATAATTTACTGGAGACCCTCACAGTAAAGGAAAAATCGTATCAGAAAAAAAATATTAAAACTAAATTTATGGTTCTTCATTTATGTTGTCTTATTTATTAATATAATAACGTAGAACAAACCAGCCATTCTACTTGATTCAATTCAGTTACTTGTACAGAGTATTATTCAACTCAGTAGAGTCAGACCCATTACAGTGAACCCAATTAATTGTTCCTCAAATATCCAGTGGAATCTCGGCTCCAGTTTCTTTAACTCAATAACATCAGTGAGTTTTTATTAATTTACTTCCATTTTTAGAGGTAAGTCGTTATTGGTCTCTGGCAAAGCCTACCTAATTTTCCGTCCTTTAATAGAAAAAATATGGATAGAAATAATATCCCAGGAGGAAGTTGTATAAAAATATTGTTGCTTATGTCATTAAAATAAGAACATGTTAATTAAGAAGGACATCATTTGGTATTTGATTGTGTAAGGTATCATCATAACGAATAGTAATTTCAGAAGTTTACTACTTTCACAATGGAAAAGCAAATATTATTTAGAAAAACCATAATGAGGACGGGAAAGAATTTTACAATAGTCGTTGTTGAGAAGGCTCTACTTACTGTTTGGTGTCTTCCTTGCTGGATGTATCGTTAGGCCGTATTTATTTCAGCATGTTTATTATTGTTTTTGTACTGTTCACTTATCTTTACCGAATTTAATGTACAGTTCACGCAAAAAAATGTCTCAAAAGTTCGAAATTATTAAAGTAAATCGTTCTCAAAACTTAATTTAAAAATAACTCTGATTTTTAATCACAATTTAAATTTTTAAGTTACGACTTAAAAACAATTCTTTCTAAAAAAATAAAATTTATCAAGACCAAAATTTCGAAAGTATACATCCCATAATTTCGGGTTGCTGGCAAATCAAATTATCGAACCACGCAAATTCAAAATAAGAGAAATCGGAAATCGTTAAAAAGTAACAATCGTCTCAATTTATCGTAAGTTAATGGCAAATAATAAATCGTAAATAAACAAATCGTAAAATTTTTTAAAATTTTCAAAATCGCTCGATGATTCATAACTCACTCTGATTGGTTGACTCGTTACCCTCGTTACCCGCTAATCTGCCAATTCAAAAATCAAGACTAAGAAGTCTTTGTCTGGAATTTAATTCGATTCAATGACCAATATTTTTTTTAATTTGAAGGATACTTTTTATTTCACTTATTTTAATTATTTATTTTAACATATATATATATATATATATATATATATATATATTCAAGCTAAACATTTCAGTGATTTTGTCATTCAGAAAACCATTTAAAGTCTTTGAAAAACAATTTGAAAACTCTTCTTCTTTGAGTAGGAGAAAACAAAATTGGAACATAAATTAATATCATCACAAATGAACATTTGCACATATTAACATCCTTTATAATTATTATTTAAATATAAAAATAACATATTACAATAACATGATTTTATTTCGGGTACAAATCCATAAGTATTTACTATCTTTATATCAAAGGAGTACCAGAGACGAAAAGTAGATTATAAGCGAGTGTGAGGATCTGGTACACTCTTAAAGTTTTTGAATATTTAAAGTAAGAAAATATCTAAAATCAAAAGTTTTTGAAAAGAATTATAATTAAAAATATCTCTAATTAATTTTAAAAAAGTACATCTTAGTAAAGCTTTGATATAGGCAACAGCAATTCAAGGTCCCCTTGTATCTAAAGTGTTGCAGCAGCCTTTATATTCACCTGACATCGCACCATCAGAAATTCACCTGTTTCGCACAATTACTCGCTGTTTGTAATCCAACAGGGGCGTGGGGGGCCGTCTGTCCCCACCCANTATATATATATATATTCAAGCTAAACATTTCAGTGATTTTATCATTCAGAAAACTATTTAAAGTCTTTCAAAAACAATTTGAAAACGATTGAAAGACTCTTTGAGTAGGAGAAAACAAAATTGGAACATAAATTAATATCATCACAAATGAACATTTGCACATATTAACATCCTTTATAATTATTATTTAAATATAAAAATAACATATCACAATAACATGATTTTATTTCGGGTACAAATCCATAGTTATTTACTATCTTTATATCAAAGGAGTACCAGAGACGAAAAGTAGATTATAAGCGAGTGTGAGGATCTGGTAAACTCTTAAAGTTTTTGAATATTTAAAGTAAGACAATATCTAAAATCAAAAGTTTTTGAAAAGAATTATAATTAAAAATATCTCTAATTTATTTTAAAAAAGTACATATTAGTAAAGCTTTGATTTAGGCAACAGCAATTCAAGGTCCCCTTGTATCTAATGTGTTGCAGCAGCCTTTATATTCACCTGACATCGCACCATCAGAAATTCACCTGTTTCGCACAATTACTCGCTGTTTGTAATCCAACAGGGGCGTGGGGGGCCGTCTGCCCCCACCCAGTTCTATAGCTAAATCCGCCACTGATTTCAGGGTATTAGCCGTGTGATGTACATTGTAAAAACCCCAAATTGTTTTATTTTATTTCTACAAAATGTTTAAATTAAATTAATTCATCGTAATTGGAATACAGTTGTTTGCCATCTGAAATCCGCGTGAAATGGGACAGATTTCAGATTCCTCCAGTTCGTTTATCGCACTGAATAAACAATGTTCAGTTAGTCCAAGAACCAGTCGCCGATTGTGGAGGGAATATGCTGACGAAAATAATTAAGAAACGTGAGAAAGGGATTATAATCGAGATTTAAAATAATGGAATCAGTTCTAGGAGATTAAAATAAATTGAGCACCAAAATCTACTCTTAGTTTTCCCCCAAAAAAGATAGGCTTAAAGGATTTTGAGACAATATCTCGCTCGTAGAATAAAATCTTTGGTATAGACCGAGTACAAGAAAGGATGTGAAAGCGGTTTATCTGACTAAGATCTGATCAAGCATTTGTTATTTATTACAACGGGCTATGAGATCGGAAAAAATTCCTTTGGATTCTCTTAACCAAAATTTCCCATTAATATTTGTGAATAATTTGTGGATTTAAACCCATTTGGGAGAATATGCAAATTTCCCGTTAGTGTGTCATCGAATTTAGTCGTTTTTCAGAGATCATATAAAACAAATATCGCGTTTTTAAGGGACATTCATTCTGCCTAATGACAAATTCAGACAAATGTGTTTCAATATCAAACAGGGAGACTTGTTCTACCCAGACGTGATTCATTCGGATTTCCATTCGAATACGAACAGTCGGCAGAACCGTTCGACGAAAGAATCGCCCCCGGATTTGATATCACCACATTCTATTTCATTGCATATTGTTTATTAAAATACTTTCAGTCATTTTTTTAAATTAGAAATATCGAAAAAAATGAATTAAAATTTTAAAATAATTTTATAAAAAAATATAAATAAAATAATAATTTATATTTTTAGTTTTAAATGATTATTATTTTCCGGTTTTGATTTAATTTATTTTAATTTTTTAATATTATTTGAGAATTGACGAAGCAAATAATAATCGGAAATTTTCATTTATTCATTCTCATCTAATGGTTTTCGAAATTCTAGGACAGACCTTCAGGTTTCCCTAAGTAGAAGAAGACCAAGAAGGACAGCGCTACATTACTTACCTCACATTTGTTGGGCTCTAGCTTTTCACTCGAGACCATATTTAAGTTTAAACTCAAATTAAAATTTTAAACTCTGTTTTCTCCAAAAAATTATCGAGAAACATTGTTTTCTTTTCAGAAACTCTTATAATAAATATAATGTAATATAAACATGAATATTTTGCAATTTGTAAATTAAATTTACATTCTAAATTCCTAAAAGTACATATAACTATTTACGTTAAATTGTAGAAATTCAGATTACCTTTTCAAATTTACGTTTTCATATTTTACAATTACAACTTTTGGTTTTAAAAATTACATTTACGCTTTATGCTTAAATTTTTCCAAAATTACAATTTCAGAATTTCACTTAAATTCTAAATTTGCCAAAATTCTAATTATACAATCTGAAATTTGAAAATTAACATTCTAAGTTTTACATTTTACACAAACCATTATAAAGAAGAATTGATATAAATATAAATATGGTTATTGTATTTTTTACGAATTAAAATTCTATACTTTTTTTAATAAAAAATTAAAAAGTGAATTAAAATTTTGTCACAAAGATTTTGTTGCGTCTTTTATTAAATTTCAATTTTATTGTACCTTGAAATTTACCTTTTTTTAGCATTTTTCATTTCTTTTTCATAATAGTTTTAAAAATTACTTTGGATTTAATAAAATAATATTTTGAAAATAGAATTTGAAATCGCAATTTCGTTTAATTTAACAACTTTTAAATTACCAAATTTGAAATTAACTTTTTTTACTTTATAATAAATCTTTGCATAAATATTTTAATAAACCTACCGTAAAATTTATTTTATTTCTTACATAAATTAATTTTTACATTAAATTTCTGAAAATCTTATTTTAACATATCTATTTGGTCTCCAATCTCTTTAAAGAATGGTATTGACCCTATAAGCTCTTTAGATGGTCCACCCAAACCAAATAAGTTTATAAGCTCTCGATAGGCCTCCTACAGGAACGTCAGCCTTTCGCTTCCGCGCACGCTTTGGCAATCAAGTCATGGATAGTAGTCCCATGATTCAGCATCCCTTTGGCTGTGTACGTGGACTTTACACATCCACGAAACGGGCATCTGAAGGTTCCTCTCATAGTTAGATCTGTAAGGCGGTAGTCCAGATGGGCTTCTAAAGGACTCGATTCTAACTCTCCTTTCGAAGCAGCATTCGGATCGACGATTGGTACTTGAGTTACGTTGTCTTCTGGTATCGCGTTCAGTGATTGATTCCCTTCTTCTGATTGTCTGGACTGATTGGTTCTGCTCGGAAAAATTTGGACTAATTGTTCATCTTCAATTTTGTGCGCTGTTTTGAAATGTTTTAAGAGCCATCCTTTGGTTTGTAGTTCTTTCGGCATAGATTTAAATTGAATCTCTCCGGCCCTTCTTCTTGAGGGATTCTTGGTCTATGATCTTGTTTCTCGTGTCGATTTAATTCTGTCTGCTCCGCGAATTCCTTGAAACAAGATTCGTATGAACATTGAAACAGTTTCATCCGCGGTCTGATAATTTTTGGCATGTCTTCTGATCTCCGACCAATTATTTGCCTCTCGCATATTATTGAGTCGATCCTATCTTTCATCTTGAGTTGAGCGCTTTCCCGCTAAATTAATATTAAAAAATCATGAAAGGAAGCGTTTCCTCTAAAAAGCCATTCCGTGTCGACTCTTAGGCATTCTTTGATTTGTTGCTTCTTTCTTCCTGAGATTTTCTTACCCTCGGAACATATCTATAACAATATTTTGCGGAATGTAATTGTTTAATTGTTGATTTGATAAGATTGTAAATTCAAAAATTTTATGAACTCAACAACGCTCCCAACAATTATATTTTAAAAATTCGATTTTGTCTCCTCACTTTTGAAGTTTACATTTTAATATTTCCAAAAAATTACATTTACATTTTACAAGTTTTAATTATTGTATTCCAAAATGTATGTGAGCTCTAAAATCTATTAAAACATTCATATAAATAATAAACTAGGCGGTCTAGAATATTAAATTTTAATTACTTATTTTAGTCATTATGAACTTAGACAAACTTTCTATTTTCATGTTGCTTTTCCTTAAGCTGCAATTTTTGGTAGGCGGTTTTGAGGACGCCGCTGATTTAGACTGGTCAATGGCTGTAAAGTAAGTTCCGAGTGTACTTCACTGCAGTGTTTAACGTTAGAATATACACTTAGACAGGAAACATTTTTAGTATATTTATGTTATTTTTGTAGTATATCTTTAAGTCATTTCTTTTCTTTTGTTTTCCTCCAAAAAATTTTGTGACAAGTGTTTGTAACATCAATTTCAGAAATCATTTTTACTCAATTTATGCATTTATTATAAACAATTTTGAAACAACTATATTCTTAATTAATAATTAATTCGCCGATTTCTATTTTTCAATAATTTTTCATTTATTTAAAATTGCAATCAAAATAAAATAATATTTAATTTTTTAAATTTGTTGTTTATTTTAATCTTTATATAAAATTTTCTTTATCAAAAATGAAATTTTATACGCTGTTTTTTAATTTTGCGTTTAAAAAAATATTTTTTTAATATTTTTATTGTTTTTGAAAAAAAACTCATAACTGGCGATAAAACATGGATAATTATGAAAGAAATACATGGACAGTTTAGTTTGATATCCGCATGGTAGAATAACTTGGGTATTGTATATTTCCAGCATGACGCAAATCAGAAACATATTCTCATGTTATTTGTGAATATTTTAGGCCTAACATTTCTGTTTATTCGGTCAAATTATTGAGACAGAATTTCTACACCAACCGTTAGCCCTAACAATACCGGCCAAATCTGATTTAAACCTGCTTCGTTCCAAAAATAATATACAGCTAAAAACGATAATCTCCAAAAAACAATGTAAAAACTCACTTGTTCAAATTTTCGATGAAAAATGTTCTACCAAGGAGAAATTGTAAAGCTACCTAAAAATTTGAAGATGATCATTGAAAAAAGTGTTTAATTTAATGATAAATTAAGAACTTTACTGATAACCCAAAATATGTAAGACATCGAAATCGTGTTACTAAAGTCCAACCGGTCTTTGTACAACCTCGCTAAATGTATTGCATGAGAGTCGGCATTGCTGCATCACCTAAACATAAATTCTATTTGACGATGACGGTTTAACTGTCGAAATTTGATATAGCAGAATTATTTTGGGTTGGAATTAATTTCTCTAATGACTTTAAATATTGTTTCTGGAATAATTTCGCCAATAAGTAATTATTTATCCCTGAATTATTTTTAATCATTTTTTTGATTTAGTATGTAATTTAACTTTATTTTATTTGAAACATTTTAAAAAAAGCATTTTATTACAAGAAAATATAAAAGTAATTGTCTTGAATGAATAAAAATTACTCTATTTGGGTAGTGTATGAAATTGCCATTGATCTAGGGAAAGGATCTATATAAAGTTGGGGGCAATTGTACACAGGTGTCAAATGTATTCGTATACATCGTGTAAATCTAGTGCCACTATAGTGAACAAGAAAAGAGATTTTAAAAAAATGTTAAAAACCTTGCCTTCATTTTCCATGGTGTTTGCAAATGATTTTGGTGTATATAGACAAAATGTTTTCATTTTCGATTCTATTCACATATTATGTACATATTTGTACTTTACGTGTTTTTATTTCATGAAAACTTGGTATTGACATTTGAAACTTACCCTTCAAATGTTGCGATGAATTTCTCCCTCGATTCCCTCACTAGATCCAACTGTCAGCGATGAATCCCATAGCAACATCAATCAATTAAACCATTTTTCTTTATAATTTATTTTTGGCCTCGAGAAAATTCATTTATTGTGGTTTTAAGAAGAACCATTGGCGCTCCTTATGCTTAAAAGTTTGGTATATTTTCAATATTATTATTTAAAGGGGTACATGAAATTATTTAAACATCGATTTCTCTTTGTTCTGGAGTTTCACTTTCGCTCTTATTCCTAGCTTTCTCTCGAGCTTTTCAAAGTCTTCAGCTTTTCGTAAAGGAGTTTCATTTTTCCAACCTATTTAGCTGGTTGTATTCGACCGTAAAAATGTAAATCGTACTAAATTCGTATTGAAAATTGACTGAATATAATTTAAACGAATTTATCTGAATTTTCATACGTTATATTTGTGTCGTTTAGGATCTAGCACTCACGTGAATAGCTGGATTAATAATAACCGATACACACATGACTCTCAAAACCTTTTAGCCGTTAATTGCGCACGTGTTATTTTGCATCAAGATAACAAGAAAGAAAGATCATTTGTTTGCAAACGGAGATGAAGGCAAGGAAAATACTAATGAGCCGATAATTGATAACACAAAACATAATCACTCCACTGAAGCTCACGATGAACATATGAGGAAGTTTAAAATCCGAATTAAAAACGAGCCACATGCTTTCTCGTGCAGCTCAAGGGATATTTTAGATAATATATCAAGGAATCATTCAAATGAAATTTCATCAAGAAAGCATCGCCATTTCCAAATTATTCCTGAAAATGCATTTATGTCGTTGAAGCCCTCGAGACAAATAAGTTACTGAAAACTCATTTCAAAGCTCGAATATACAATGAAAAAGAAACTATCGTAACCGAAAAGATCAACCTTGAGTAACTTTGATAGCATTTGTTATAATGGAACATTTTTTATTGTGTCAAAAATTTTCAATAAGCTATTCATCATTGATGTTCTCAGTGGGCCTCGAATGTTGCCAATATTTTGTGTTCTCATGGAAACTTACCAATATCACAATAACAAACTGGTTATTGCAAAAATAAAAGAGCTGATTCGGTAATTCGATCGTTTGATGGCAATTGGTGACTTTAAAAAGCACCTATCTGTGCACTTCGTGAAGAATTGAAGGAAATAAATTATCAGTAGTGCTATTTTCATTTCAAACAGGTAGTTGCATACAAAGTTGTACACAAAAAACGACCAATTCAACCGGTTGATGAACTTAGCAATATGACTTGCTTCCTTACCCACTGAATACATCATGTCAGTCTTCAACGAATTTGGAGCATCTTAATGACAATCTATATCAGTTCTTTCACTCATATTCATCTATCCAAGTTTAATAATTTCAATTCGAAAATTGAACAAATTAAAAAATGTACAATCATAATAAATTAAAAATGAATAAAATTAGTTTCAGATAATAAGAACTAAAATATTGATCAGCCATCTAAGGTTCGTCAGATACCGAATACTCCTCACAGTTCCAACGCCAAATTAAATCCAAAGTGAAATTAATTGCGCATTCCAAAATTTATTATGAATTCGTTCAATTTTTACTACCGTATTTGCGCAAATATTTTAAATGTCTCAAAAAATAATTATTAAATGAATTTATAATTTTTAAGTCTTAAAATTCAAAATTTCTTTTTAAAAGATTATTAAATAATTTTGAAACACTTTATTAAGGTGGAAAATGTAAATGGAATTACGGGGAAGATCGTTTTCAATGAGAACTTTCTGCGGAAGGAATACAACTTGTCCGTTTTGGCGTTGACGGAAAATGGATTTACGAATGTGATTTTTATTCTTTAATTCAATAATAATTACATTTTTATCTTCATTTTGAAACATAATTTTCTTTTCTTTCCTTCTGATATCGTTTAAGTACTATTCTAATAACTTTTGCTTTCAAATGGAACACGAAAGATAACACTCGAATTTGCACTTGGAGAATCAGGATACCGGAAAGAAGTCGCATCTCTTGCCAACTTTCCTTCCATGTTAGTGAAGCAACTTTATCTTATCTCATTCTCACTATTTATCTTTTTATTTGCTAAATAGATCGAATTATGCTCTAATTATTTGACCGAATCGTCAATTCAACTGATTGCAAAGACACAGTTACTTCAGAGATTGAGACACTAATAACTTCCTGTTGACATCCCCTTCAATTTCACAAATATCTCCTTAATTTCCCATAAATCTGTGTTAAAGTGAATGTTTTCATTAATTATCGTGATTTTTAGCCAGACAGTTACAAAGTTCTAGCAGTAAGACCTGGTGGTTGGAGGCAGGAAAAATTCATGAGTCCCTAAGAGGAGTGTTGGAAATGAAAAAGAATGAAAAATATTTAAGATAAATCTATTTTTAATGCCTCTCTTTTATTTTAAAATCTAGAAACTTAAGAATAACATGTTTGTGATCCTTTTCTTTGAATAAAAATTCGTTACTTGACCTAACCGAACTAGACTTCAATTTCACCATTCAATTTGATATATACATTGATTAATTTTAGAGTGGGTTTTGGGACGGAAACAAGTTTGTCATTTTCGAGAAACATCCAGAGCCTGATGAAAAAAAAAATAAAAATATTCGAAATCCTCTGCGAGTCACAACAATAGTTGTAAGTCAAGTTAAACTTGCCCAGAAAAGGAAAAGAATAATACTATCATTTAAACAGAATCTCCCATTTGTTCGGTACAAAGATGAAGAATCTCCGGTTGACAGTTACGACACAAATATAGATTCTTGGGAAGGATTTTGCATAGATTTGCTAGCAGAGATCGGGGTGGACTTGGGGTTGAATTTTACAATTCATTTGGTCAAAGACGGAACCTTCGGGACCATTCAACCGAACCAGACAAACCCAGATGGGTCAGAAAAATGGAACGGAATGATAGGGGAGCTCATTTCAAATGTAGAAATCTAATTTATTATTTGTATTAAAATATTAGAATTTAAACTTTTACTATAGGAAGCTGATCTTGTTATGGCCCCAATGACAATTTCTTATGAACGGGAAAAAGTTGTTGATTTTACAACTCCATTTATGAGTGTCGGACTAAGTATCTTATTTTTGAGACCCCAAAAAGAAGCTCCTAGAATGTTTTCCTTTCTTTCTCCTCTTTCCCCTCCAGTTATTTATTTTATTCTGAGTAAAACAATTTATTTATTTATTTCTTCAGGTGTGGGGCTATGTTATCAGTGCATATATTGGTGTGAGTGTTCTTATATTTCTGGTAGCTCATATTACTCCCTATGAGTGGTTTCAAATCCACCCGGGAGTCAATCTATGCTCTAAGCATAATCAATTCAATTTATTAAATAGTCTTTGGTTTTCTGTTGGGGCTTTGGTGCGACAAGGTGAGGGATAACAACATGTAAACATAATCAGTTTTTCATATATTTTTCCAATTCTTACTTGAAAAACTGAAAAAGATTTATATCTAAAAACCTAATTTTCTTCCTTTTGTCTTAAGTTTATAGGGATTTCAAATTTAATTTAATTTTTATCTAACTCCAATAATCAAAAGCTTCATCGAAAACAAGTATATGAGAACACAGTTTCTTTTATAACTATTTATTTCAATCACACGAATTTACAAACAGCTTCGTTAAATTGTTCAAATCTTCAATAATAAATACCATGCAGTTAAACTTATGATTTTCAATCAATAAACCACTTGTAGCACACAGCTCAAAATAAGTCAATCAATAAATTAATGAACACTGAGTACACAGTTCTTTACTAAATCCTCTGCATTACAAGAACTTTCCGTAATGAACACATCATCAATATACCTAGCAGCAGTTATCGTCTTCTTTTCCTTGTTAATCGTTTCAACTATTCTTGACATAAATTTTGGCGCAATGGATAGACCAAACCCTAACCTGGTCATCACATATACTTTGCCATTCCACATAACCGCCTGATATTTCCAAAAATCTGGAGCCACCCTTACTTGTAGGTAAGCCTTTTTTAAATCCATTATAGCGCAGTTGGGTCCCAATTTTCTCCACTCCCGTAATCGTGACTGCAACTGGCATAACTGCTGCCCGAATAGCTATGAATTTGTTCGTTCAGTAACCTGTAGTCTAATACCGGTCGTATTCGTGTCGTTTTGCCTTTGACTTGCCGCACTCCCATCCACGGTATCATGGTACGAATCTTCCCGTCTCACTTTTCATCCAACTTTATCAGAACACCTTCGTTTACCCACGCATTCACTTCATCTTGAAATGGCTCTTTATCTTCATTGAGAATATCATAATTAACACATGAGGTTCTCCCAACCGGATGATCATCGACAAATCTCCATCGTGTGCTCCAATACCTTCCATAAAATTGAACTTCAAAATCATCCTCTTTTATCTGCAAATGTCTTCTACTTTTCACTTCAGTTGCTGCAGTAATAGCTTCAAATTTGGCTCCATTACTGCCAAATTTTATACAAACATCATCACCATCTACCCGTATTGTCAGTTCACGTTTGAGAATAACATCGTTTCCAACTATACTGTCGACACCTGCAGGCAGCCTTTCAACCACAATTGCTCCAACAGGCCCCAGGTTCATACCGCCAAATAGAATCTCATGTAGATGCACTTTACCCTGGATATTTACCGGACTACGTCGACCGCTACAAGGTTCATGTTTCTAACTCCTGCGATTCTTGACTTTATGCAAGATCTTCTGACAAGAGTGGCACTACTCCCAATGTCGATCATCACCTTCATCATTTCCCCGTCGATTAGCGCTTGACGAATCAATAACTTCGGAATAACCGCTGAACATGAATAAATTAATGGTGATTGCGAATTTTTTGAGGCGATTCAAGGCGGCTTTGTTGACACAGTTGTCCTCGGGGCGTTGTGACATTTTATAGGCGTAACTATTGCCGATAGTTACACCACCACTCCCTCTTACTGTTACATTTGATCCTACACCATTTGCAGGGGAGAGGTTGAACTCGTGACCTTCTCCCCTCTGTCTTTTCCCGACATGTTACAGTTTACTTTTATATGGCCGACTTCTCCGCATTTAAAGCATTTAACCCTACTCGTCTTCTGCGTGTGTCCAAGTCAATTACAACCAATACATCGAAATTTACTGTTGATCGGCGCAATCACTTCTTGATGATGTTGATGAGGCGATATCTGTTCGACCAAGTTCACTACACTCTTGAAACGTGAATTTGACGTTCATTGTTGGCTGCACCTCTTTCTTTAATTGATCCGGTAAACTGTGAATAAATTTCATTGCAAAAAACGCATCGATCGGATTCTGGTTACCAAGAACGGTTCGTATCAGCTCATTGATCTCGGCCGCCGACACGTCCAGTCTGTCACCCGGGAGAATCTTCTTTTGATCAAGCAACAACCATGCGTCAAATCTCCCCAAACCAATAACTCTGCGCAACTCACTTTTTATTTCCTCGGGCATTTCTCTGTTGATCTAGTTGATTTTGTTAATTCTTTATTTATTTAAGGTTTGGAATTTTGTCCTCAATCTTCTTCCACCAGGATGATTTCTGGAGCATGGTGGTTTTTTACACTTATCATTATTTCCACCTATACGGCAAATTTGGCCGCATTCCTTACCGTAGAACAGTTGATTCTACCTATTAAAAGTGCGGAAGACTTAATAAAACAAACGGCAATCAAGTATGGTACTCTGAGAGGAGGTGCATCTGAGGCTTTTTTTGAGGTAATTTAAGAGCTCTATAATGTTTCAGATAGCTAATAACATAAATGTGATATAAATGCATTAAAATTATTTCTTATCAAAAAGTTGTTCAAATGGAGAATAAAATAGTAGTCAGTCGGGTTCGAGAATGAGTGATTCGAGAAGTTATTTTCTCTTTCGTTTCTCTCTCAGTTTGTTTGTTTAGCGACATTTTGTAAATTGATTATTTTTCAAGTTTTGAAACGATTAATTGAGATTATGTTTCTATCAATATGTATCCGGTGTTGGTTGTTTTTCATTTTTTCTTACTTTAATTTTCTGTTTCTCAATTTTTATGAATACAACCGACCAAAAACTGAAGCCCGGTGCAAGAATTCCTTGAAATGGCTTCAACTCGGTTTTTTTCAGTTTTAATCATGTCCATCGTCGGTGGATGGTTAGGAGTTAGTGTGGTCCTTAAGAGGACTATTACACGTTCACTCATTTTATGTTTGAAATAATATAAAACTACTAATGCTTTCAACCTTTTATTTACCAACGATACGCTTATTTTTCAATTTCAAATATTTTCATTAAACGAAAATTGTGCGCAATTTTTAATCAAAATATTTCTAAGTATATATACAAATATATTTTATATATATTTTTTACGCATACCTTCTTAAAACTTTTTTAATAACCCTATATTGTCTAGAAAATAATATTAGTTCGATTTATAAACGATAACAATGACTTGAGATTTAAACTTGTCCATAAAAGTTGGTAATTACTGCGCTGTGACTTGTAAGTACATGTTTTATTTGTTTTTTTGTCAGTGAGCAAAAGTGCCCGGTTGGTACATAAATACATTCGCACCATGTTTCGAGCCATAGTCGTCCTCAAAATGTGCCCTTGTTTTCACAGGAGTTCTTTTCTCGCGGCCTCCCCCCGCACCCTTCACTTGGGTGATCGTTTCAGTCAAGCCCGACACTTCTACTCACCACCTTACCAACTCATCATGGGAGGATAATTCTTTCTCACGTGATAGGTTGTTTTCATCCTCAGACGAGTCTCCAATCCGCGTCCTATATGGGAAGGAGACATGTGCTTTGTCGTCAGATGATTCGCCATCCTGGACTTGATCTTCTTCACCCCCTGTTGCACTCGAGTCCTAAAGTTGTATGACTGTAGGAGTGCATCCAGGACGGCTGGATCAAAATCCTCGGTGTCCTCAGGCCTACATGCTCATAATCCATTTCCTCCATCATGAGCATCGATTCCTGAGGTTCTTCTATGTCCTTTATCGCTATGTTTCTTATTCTCTGAGTCCAACTAAGGATCAAACCATCCAAGTGATACATCTATTGTGCTACCGAGTATTTAACATTTGATACAGAGCAGCCAATTGCAATTCGTCATATCACCTTTGGTGGGATCTTCAGGGCTGTCAGTATATTGGTGCTCCTCTTTGGCCAAGTTCTTAAAGCACCAACTTGAAGATTGTGCACCGACACCGTGGTTTCCGGCATAACACGATTGCAAATTTCCGCCAAGTTCTGGTAGTGGTCCAGATTCGTGGTGTTGCTGTTGGCCATGTTCTTTCGTGTATCATTTGGACACTTTACATCAATTAGATATAGGGTCTTTGATCTTGGCACATAAACTTGCAAGTCTACTCGGTCTTTCAAAGGTGTATATTGACAATCCTTATTTATGTGCACTGTGCAATCAAGATACTGAGTGATCTGCTCTCCTACACATTTTTGGACCGAGTTATGCCTATAATTTCGGAAGCCCTCACCAAATCGACACCCGGTTAAGACGTGGGCAAGTATTTCCTTATCATTTGGACACCTACGACAGTAACCCCTGTTCCTTGTACTACCACAGTGGTTATTAACAAGGACTGTGTAAGTCATCGCCTTGTGGTAAAAATACCACTCACTGTAATTCAACCCCTCCCTATAAACAGCGCCGTGAAGCTAATTGTAGAAATCAAACTTCTTGCAAATCTACCGGCACTACTTTGTTTCGTTCATTTGTGTGTCCAGGATTTCTCTACCAATCTTCTTAAAGTCCTGGACCCACTGTCCTTCAGGAGGAGTGTGAGCAGTATGTTCTCGTTCGCTTCATCTCTTATAATATCCGTCTCCCCATTCTGAAGTCTCCTTTCCCATACAAGGGATTGATGGAGATGGAGACATATTCCTTGTTCATTCTGCACCAGATTCACATCAATTTGGTGCAGTTTTTTAATCTTATTTATTACAAACTTGATCTTCGCCCATCAATTCTTGATCTTCTCCGAAGTGGTTCCTGCGTTGAGCCAGTCCAATGCTGCCTCAATCAACAATAAGTTCCACTTTCGGGGACCTGTCGCACTTCTCTGGAGGGATAAGACCGCTGAGTCCATAGTCACCCTATCACTGCACGCAATCATTTGAAAACTGTGGGCCAATAATTGAATCAAGTACTCATCTAGTACTGACTTGATCTCGACCCCTCCATTCTCTCTTGGCGTACAGAGATATGCGTTAGACGCATTCTTGGGCAATCCAAGCACTTTCTTGTGCAACAGCCTTATTACATTGTCCAGGCTGGGGCTCTTGTCATCCAGAGTGCTATACAGAATGTAAAAGATTCTTAAAGCGAAGATGAGCTTGGAATGCAAATAGATCATATAAGCTTGCAGTTTCTACCACGGAAACAATAAAGATTCTGTAATCTGTTTCGTTTCTCGTGTAATTACTGCAAGCTTTTCTACTGATGCCACTCTGATGTTCTCAGAGAAGGGATCCCTCAAATATACTACAAAGTCGTGATATCGTGCTTCCATATTTTTGAATTCTATTGTTTTCTCTATATGGAATAGCAATCCGTGCACACTTTTATGGGCGGAATTTGATACCCAAGATGTTGGTGAGCTCTACTGCTCTATCGACCATGGCCTGCATCATGTCCTGATTATGAGCCAGCAGAACCAAGTCGCCTGCATATGCAAAGCAATTAACACGGTGATTCGCTATTAAAAGACCGCCACCAGATACCCTGTCCAAGTCCATTAGAACAGGATTTATGACGATATTAAACAGCGAAGGGAAAGCCATCGTACTTCATTAAGTGGTCTGAAAGACAAAACATCACAATTTAAAAGAGATGCCAATTCTTGAAATTTGTGCTTTTTTAGAGACGAACGATGAAAAATAATATAAACAGTTTTCAGTAACGCATTTATCTCTTTCATCTGAATGTTATTTTTCCATGCGTCATCTATTCCTAAATCTTCTCGATGAGCTACACAATGTTGAACTACTAAGTGTTTTATTTTTCGGCGTAAAATCACAGCTACGCCATTGTGCACTTCTAGCATTATAGCTGCTCCGTCAGACGTTAACATTACCATTTTATTCAGGTCTAAATTATATACTTGGTAAAAGTTTTTTTTGTCGCCACAATATAATCAGTATCACATGTTGTAAGCTCCTGAATTCCAGCAAAAATAGTTTTGTATTTATTCTCAAATCGATACTTGATATACATAACTAAAGTTTTATGAACTGTTATTTCCGTGCTTTCATCTATTATAAGACAATGATAGTTTGCTGCCCTTAGTTCTCTCATTTTCTGATTTTGAAGAACATTACTAATACAAACATAAAGAGATTCTAGTAAATTTTAAAAAATAGCTGTGATAGCTACTGATACACTTTCCGTAATGGGTAAATATTTTAAATAAACTGTAATATCCAATGAACATAATCAAAATAAATTTATTATTTGCAAAAGAGATTTACATAATTATTCGTTCTGATCATGAGTATACTTAGCAGAGGTGACAGCTAAACAAGATTAAAGTGTTTTTAAGATCGCTATCAAGATTGAGTCGAGTAACGATAAGATAAAATTAGTCATTCCCCTACCACCCAGAAATCCCCTACCGACGCTACAGTGCTGCAGCCACGTAACTACTAACACTTTTCTATTACCGACATCAGTCTCTTTCTTCCTGGTCTCTTTGTTCCTATAATCGTTTGTTTCACAATAATTCTGTATTATTAAACAACGTAGAAAATTATAATTATATGATCTATGAAATATAATTTTTCAATTTTGTTCCAGAAATCCAGCATTGAAACTTATAGCAAGATGTATTCCTTCATGAAAGCCAACCCAGGTGTGTTTGTTAATAGTACTCTTGAAGGCATTGATAAAGTACGTAATTCAAAAGGAAAATACGCTTTTCTATTAGAATCAGCCATGAATGATTATTATACTCAAAGGGATTGTTCATTAATGCGTGTAGGGGATATGCTAGATTCTAAAGGATATGGAATTGGATTTCCTGCAGGTGATTTCTATACAATTTTAGTCATTTATAATAGTAAATCATTTATATCAGGATCTCCTTTAAGAGACAAAATGACGAAGTCTATATTAAAACTTCAGAAATCTCAAAAATTGGCCAACCTTATCCATAAATGGTGGAAAGAAATAAATATCACTGAACCTTGTGATACTAAAGAAAAGGGATCAGCTCCGGCTTCTTTAAATGTAGATCAAGTCGGAGGAGTTTTCTTTCTTTTGGGAGCTGGATTCATATGCGCGGCTTTTGTATCTATAATAGAGCTTTACGTAAATTTCTATCAAAGAAAGACTTATAACTTCGTACGTAAACATATTTAATTGTTAACCTGTATTTATCATCATTATTTAAAATTTTTTTACTGGCTTTATATATTGCGGACGGCTTACGAGACATAACATCAACCTCAAATATTGTGAGGATGTGTCAATACAAAATAGCTTAGTAGATCTTCCATGCGTGAAAGACAATCACTTTCAAATTATTAAGAACACCAATTTGACATTTCATATTTTTATTTAAACAACAATTTTGATTGTTCTTAAGACAATCTTTGTCAAAGCTTTCGTACGAGTGCATTCTAAACAAAATTGATTAATGAATTAATTAATCACATTGAAAAAATACCCCGTGTTGATATCAATTACAGCCGTCATCACTTTTTTAGTTTTCGTCGTAGGAGAGAGCATCGTTCAAAACGGTACAATGATTGATTTGGCTTCGTTTTCCAGAAAATACGATTTCAGATTGACTTTGACCTAAAGAAATTGGTCCTAGAAATATTTTAACTCATGAATCTTTTCTCATAGAAATGTAATTTCCCTTTCTAATTGTTTGTTCAATCGGTTCTAGAAAGGTGCTTGTTGGGAACGTTCATAAAATAAAATTTTTGAATGTTATGAAATTATTAGATAAACAATTACATTCCATAAAATATTGTTATAAATATGTTAAAATAGATTTTCAGAAATTTAATATAAAAAATTAATTTAAGTAAGAAATAAAATAAATTTTACGGTAGGGTTATTAAAAGATTTATGTAAAGATTAATTATAAAAAAAGTAATTTCAAATTGGATGAAAATATTTATTTGAAATAAAATAAAAGCAATTTAAGTTTGATATTTTTATTTTCGAAATAAAAGCAAACTAAACTAATTTTTGCAACTTTTAAATCAAAGTAAATTAAAAATGTGGTTATAATTTTTGGAAAATGTAATTATAATTTTTTATTGTAAATTAAAAAAATTGGAATTAAAAGTAATTGAAAACCCTTAAATTGACTTAAATAAAAAATGAGATTTTATTTTTTTTGGAAATGTAATGTAACAACGAATCACAAATCTATTAAAATTTATTTTTTACTAAATATACTTTCAAAATAGATATTATTTAAACAAATAATTATCTATATTTTTTCATGTTAAATATTTCATTTAA
>MQRK01242049.1:4325-18592 GCA_001938485.1 Girardia tigrina | reverse complement strand
TGGAAAAATTACCCGAAGCAATACTGGCTTTAAGATTGAAACCAAATTCAAATAATAAAATTTCAGCTTTTGAAAAATTAACAGAATTAAAATACAAATTTGATATTTTCACAAGAAACAAAAATAAAAACCAACATACAGAAAAAATAGAAGATCTGAATAAAGTGGCTTATATTAAAATACAAAGTCCAATTGCTCTAGATGAAAAATATGAAGGACCGTTTAAAATAATTAAAATGGGCAAGAACAACGTCCATGATATCTAAAAACAATAAGCATAAAACATACAACTTAAGAAACGTAAAGATCAGAGAGGAAAATTCATGTAAAACAAACACAATTATAAATAATGAATAATAAAAACACAGTATTAAAAGAACTCCGTTTATTTATGGGGGGCTGTGTACTGTGAGTCTTTTTTGTTTACGGTATATTTTTTTTTAGCTTTTGGTTTTTTTTTATACAGATTAGAGTGTTGTACGATTATGTGAGTGAATCTGATTTTTGTTGTTTAATTTTATTTTTTTTGTTGTTTTTTTTTATCTCGATGTTTATTTTTACGTGCTGGTTTTTGACTTATTTTTTACCAAACACAGTTTTATTTTTTATTCAAGACAAATTTTATTTTTTATTCGATTCAAATCTCGAAACAAAAGAAATTATTTTTTTTCATGGATGATTAAAATAATAGTCGTCAATTTTTATTAAAATAACCGTCAATCGAAACAATATTCGTGGTCGGAAAAGTTATTATATACTATAGCATTGAAAATATGTATTCGTACTTCTAAAAAAAAATGTGTATACACAAGGAAAACAACGGAGCATATATTAAAAAAAACAAACAGTGGAAAAAAAACAGAAATGTCAAAAAGAAAAAAACGAAATTAATTTGTCATGGACGATTAAAATAATCGTTGCCAATGACAGAATTAATAAAATCATTAATTTCAAATTTTTGATTTTAAATCATAAACTGATTTGCTGCATAAGCGATAATTGACTTACTGCAAAAAAATACGTGGGTTTTCTTTATCAAACAAAGCAATTATTTGAGAGAAAAAGTATTCTATATTTCAACGATTGTGATCGTGGGTTTTCTTTATCAACCGGAAAGTTTTGGTCATTGGTTTCCATTACAGTATCTGAACGAAAGTAACAGGTCATTTCTGATTTGAGCATCTATAATAGTGACAGTTGCGTGAATTCATTTTTCATTGTTTTGAGAAACATTATTGTGAGGTGAATTCTGTTATATTTTTTCGCTTAATTAATATAGTTATTTTATTCGACATAATCTGTTTTATTTTTTTTAGTTATTATTGACATACTAAGCTCTCCTAACAGACTGATTAGTTTAGCTTAGTAATTTTTATTTTTTATTTTTTAACTATATAAAGAATCGATCTATAGTTGAGTAATTATAAATATTAAGAGATTGATTTTTTATATCGATTAACAAAATTTATTTTCAAATTTTCTTCGCGCCAAATATCATTATTTTTATCGCTTTAAACAAATCGAAAAAATGTCCACTTTAATTTCAAAAACTCATTATATCCACAAATCAAAAAAAATTGTCAATTAAAATTCAAAATTAAATTTCAAAATGTAATTAAAATTTAAAGTAATTAAATTTTTTTTTGAAAATCGAATTAATATCGAGTAGAAAAATTTTCCATTGCGTTTTTGATTTTGTTTGGTTGATGATTTTTTGAATTTATTTGATTTCAATTGATATTGAAAGAACTTGAAGATGTGATTGGGATCGTTTCCACCGAAATGACTGGAATTATCATCGCCCACCCCCTTTTAAATCAAACAATCACTTTGTTTTATAAATAACAGTAGTTGATGTAAAAACGATACTTTATAACTGCCGCGTTCCCCTCTCTTAATGAAATTTTTGTAGGCTCGAGCCCCCAGTCGCTCGTACAAAACAACTCGTACTGTCATTTATGTTTTGTTTGTTACTCTATTAATGTTCAGGGGAACGGATGCTTCTCTTTCGAGCGCCTTCGAGTTGGGTATTAGAAATCTTTAATATAATTATTTACTTTTAAAAACACAAATCATTATTCTTTAATCTTTAATCTGTAATCTTAAATCTGACTCCAATTAATCAGAAAGGACTTCCAACATAAATATATAAATGGATGAACACAAAATTCTTTTTAAAACTTTATTTTCCAATAACACAAAATAGCACACAGCTTATGTGTTCAATTCAATATTATCAATAGACGTATTCACAAACGGATATACGATGCGAGTTTATCAGATCACAGTCTGTTAATTTTCAAACTCTAAATCTTCTAAACGAACGATAACCGTTAAACCCTTAAAGTCAAATCAACATTCTTCTCCTATACCGGATACTTAGTTCGTCTTCAACTTCAAGAAAAGAAATAAAAATAAAGAATTTAAATAAATTTACTCTACACGGATTCTTCTTAAAAACTTGTTGCGGGAAATTATTTTGGTGTCCTATGACTGAATTTGTTGTTGTTTATATACTAGTTTTTTCTAACCTTCAAAATTTATCAAATAAAACAAAGAATAAAATATTTTTTAATTTTTGATTCCAAATTTTGCTAAACTAAATATTATTTTGTTTGAAATTAATAATTTTACCAAAAGAACTTTTTTAAATTTTTTCTACATAAAATTTTGTCAAAAATGTTTATATGTATCTTTCGAAACCTTAACATATATATATATATATATATATATATAAACTTCGCCTCCAAATAATAATTCTTTACTGACTTATAAATATACACGCTCTTTAAACAGCTTTATTATTTACATTGTTGTACTATCACAATTATTATATAGAGGGCTTAATCTAATACCGACCAACACTCACACAACCCCATTCAGCATCCTAACTCCTTATTTATCCACTACCCCCCAACATCCGCTTGCTCTTCACCCTTCCCTTTGGGTGACTCATCGATCAACCCCTTTCCCATCGATCTGTGATTTATAACACGCCTATATGATATTAGTGTATTTCTCCTCGACCGTGATATTACGAGCATTAATAATGAAAATTAAAGTAATTATTAATCAACAAAGTCGTAATAGAATAAAATATATTAATTGATGTACAATCGATACACAGAACCCATTTCAATAAATGTTAATAAAAACATATCAAGTAATGCAACAATTAAAGAAATGAAACCCGCATATACCTTGTCAAAGTTGGGATTACTATTGATGCTAAATGACCGTTCCTTTCAAATCGTAATTGCAATTAATTGTTCGCTCACAATAACTCGTTGAGATAAGATAAATTGGTTCTAGTATGAGTTTTATAGTGTTCAAAAATTGTGCGTGAGATCGCAAAATAGCTTCACTATTTATACTATTTTATTCATGTGCATTACCCGGAATTCTCGGGTATGCACCCACGTCTACGATTCCTCCTATTATTTATTTATTATTCGTTAATAAAGTGGGGTTTGTTGATTGCACATTCAAGCAGTTGTGTTTATACATTACCATGATTCATTATTACCTCGTCTTCGTTTGGTTACCGTGCCCACTGTCATTCATAAATGGAGGTCTGTTTACCTTTGTAGAATTTATATAATCATTTTGACGTGTTTATGCGTTATTTAATCATTTGTTAGTCTATGCCGTGCATTAGCTGCTACAGAACGCAACGTGATTATTTCGCTGCCGGAGCTTTGCTAGCTGTTTCGATGAAACTGCAGCTGTATGTAGATGATTCTAGTTTTTTTATGATTTATCTTGTTCATGTTTAGAGCACAGCTGGTTCGGCCTGATTCGTTTGACGTTCTGGTAGTTATTAGTGAAATTCTTATCGCGTTTCTCTAATAAGGAATTAAGACCTAGGACCGCCGTGTAACGTTACAGAAAATTAGCTAGTGTCTGATTCTCGGTGAATCTGTGTTGTTATTCTGAAATGTATGGAAATTGTAAGTGTTATTCTAAATAACTGTTAATTAACTTTTTAGTTATTTACTAGTCATTTCAGGGTTTCGACGAGAATTATAAGGACTCTATGATCCTCCGAAGGCCTCTCAACTGTGCTCAGGGTGAATGTTTTTCGAGTTTTGGTCGTGTTCACCTTCCGTTCGGGATTATTTTCTTCGTATTTCATTTTGGGTTATTTAGTTACTTCGAATATTTGGAAATAATTTATTTTGTTTTAAGGATCGAGATTTACAGACCTGTCAAGGACCTGAACTTCATCTCCATCTGACACGATGATTTGGGCCTTTATGGTTCATTTGGTTATAAATCGTGTTGGATGGGGTTTATTTAAAACTAATAGAAATAGTCGAGTTCGATTTTTTCTTTTTAATAATATAGAACTTTCATTTCAACCATTCTATACGTGTAGAGTTGTGTAAGTTCATCAGCAAGCTCTTGCTGCAAAAGATATGGATGAAGAGTTGCACAACATATTACAAGACGATGTTAGTTCAATTAACTACATTAAATGCAACAGCCTCAACAGCCGTCTCTTTTCAATACTTTGCAATGAGATGGGTTCAACGTATGAGAGGTTACTTTTACACACCGAAGTCAGATGGCTTTCACGTGGGAAAATACTACGACTGATATTTGATTTTGTTGGGGTTCCCTAAACTAATAATTAATAACTTTTAACTAATAATGAAATAACTTTTAAAATAAATAAATAAAAGTTGAGATGACTAAGTTGCTTCTCGGTCGTCCATGGTTTGAGCATTTTGGCTCAGGGACGATGGTCCATCGTCTAGCAACTTTATAATGACATCACTATTATAATTATTATTAAGATTTAAATTAATATCAGTCATTAATTACTGTCATAATTATTTTTATTATATTATTAGTATTTTATTATTCCTCTTCAACGAGTTTTTCCTCTTTTGCAGGGGGCCCGTTCATTAAGGGGGCACGCCTGCTTAGTTAGAAAAAGCCGTTGTAGGCTTGAGTGATAATTTATGATTATTATTTTTATTATTACTAAATTATTATTATATTAATTTATTTTATTATTATTATATTAATTTATTATTATTAATTTTAAATTTATTTTTAATTTTTTTTATTTTAAATTTATTTTAAATTATTAATTTATTATTCTTATTTTATTATTTTTATTGGTATGATAACTATATTGTTATGATTATTATTATATTAATTTATTATAATTATTACATTAATTTATTATTGTTATTTATTTTTATTATTATTTTTATCAATATTATTATTATTTCTATATTATTATTATTATTATATTATTATTATCATTATTTTATTCTTATTTATTATTATTATTTATTTTTATTATTTTGTCATGTTATTTTTATTATATTATTGTTATTATTATTATTATTTATTATTATATTATTTTATTATCATTATTAGTATGTATATATTACTATTATAGTTAAATAAAAACATTACATGTTATAAAATTTATTATAAAAAAAACAAAATCAAAAAATTAAAACTCACCGTATTGGGAATATTTTTCAAAAATAATGAAAACGGGCAATTATGCCCTACAATCTTCAATGAAAATCCAATTATGATTCGATAAATCAAATAAATGGAAAATCCAATTATGATTGGATTATAATAAATCAAATAAATGGGCATTTAAGCCCAGCTAAACAAAATTTAAATAATTGGGCATTAAGCCCGATTTAGTAATTGGAATTTTTTTTTAAAAATAAAATTTTTTTTAAATTAATGTTTTTAAAATCAAATTAACGTTATTTTTTTTAAAGTTTAATTTAAAATTAAATTTAAATTTAATATTTTTTTTGTATAATAAAAAATTGGGTATAAATACCCTTCAAAAATTCAAAACACAACACAACATAAACACAAAAACAAAGAATATAAAAATTCAAATATTCAACAATCAATTATTCGACCTCAATTATTATTTAAAGATCTATGTACAATATTTTGAAGAGTGTACTCTGTGATTTTCAAATATAATTTTTATAATATTGGTTACTTATCTCAATTTCAATAAAGTTAACAGTATCGATTGTCGAACTGGTTTCGAGCTACGAACAAGCAACACAACCTTCCAATAAAGTGGAATTAAACATACTAAATATCCAACAATTTGAGAAATGAAGTGTACATGTTTTTAATCGAAAAGAAACATAGATTGGCAAGTTATTATATCAATGAAGTTTGGCTAGGGAAGCTTAGCTATTTAGTTGATATTTTCGAAAAACTTAACGACTTAAATTTGAGCTTGCAAGGTGAGAATTCAACTATAATAACAACAGCCAGTAAAATTTAAGCTTTTAAGAATAAGCTTAGTCTCTGGCAAACTGAACTGAATAAAAACAACACCGACATGTTCCCTTGCTTTAACGATTTTATCAAGGAAAATAATATAGATGTATTTACATTTAAAAACATTATTTCCAATCACATTGAAAAATTAAAGGAAAATTTTTCAAGAAGATTCAAGGATTTTCCAGAAAACGATTTTGGTTGGATTCGTGATCCATTTTCTTACGACATATGCAGCTCAACTCTTCAAATTAGTGAGAAAGAGTAATTGATAGATTTAATTAGTGATTATACTCTTCGAAATCAATTTAAGACTCAGCCTTGCCAAAAAGTTTGGCTATCCGTGGAAAAGCAATATCCAGTTTTATGCAAGAATGCCATCATGATTTTAATACAATTTGCATCAACGTATTTATGTGAAACTGGATTTAGTAAACTAGTTTCTATAATAACTAAATACCGCTCGCGTTTAAACCCTGAAGATGATATGCGAATTGCAATTAGCAACATACATCCAAACATCGATGAGATAATTAGAAACTTGCAGCCACATACATCTCATTAACAAGTTGACGCACACTTTTTTTTATAGATTGGCATTAGAAAAAACCATTATTTGGTATGTTCTGTTGTAAAATACAACTAAATGCAAACGATGTATTTTTTGTGTTTTTCATTGTTGTAAAAAAACTAAATGTAAAAACGATGTTTTTAGTATGAGGTTTAGACGTATTGTTTAAAACAAACCCCTTATTTTGAAAGCTCATGAAAGTTATATATTCATCTGACAAGAAGATTTAAATACTTTGTCTATAAATGTTTTACATGTGATGAATAAATATTTTATAAAGATTACATTGTTTAAAGCTGATGCATTTAAAATAAAAACTATAATAAAGCAACGTATAAATAATAAAGGGCAATTTACTCATTTTTATGTTATACAAAAAGTATTTTCTTAAAATTATAAATAAATTTAATGAGTCTAATATGATGATGTTTTATTTGATGAAACGAGAGAAATGCGCGAAATATACATCGTATTTGTGAACATTTATCTCTGGGGGTCACCAAAAATTTTCTCTCTACAAAAAGGGGTCGCTGTCGAAAAAAGTTTGTGCACCACTGTTCTATATGATAAAAGATGTTTCAGAGGGTAATAATGTCTATGCCATCGTGGTCTTTAATATATTTGGTCCAAAAGAATTTTTTAGGAATACAGTTTTCAAAATGTTCTCTATGATCTTTTATTACAGTTGTTTCGCTCTATGCTTGTATAAAGTTATAAAAATATAGGTAATTAAATAAAAAAGATTAAAAAAATTTTCAAAAATTCCATCAAATTCTGTCAATTCTGTTTGATATTCCTCTGATACCATGATTTTATCTACTATTGTATTTCCCAATTTTACAGATTCTCCTTTACATTCTCCATCTGGATCCATTACTCCTTTTCGAAATACAGATTCTCTTGTTATATATCCAACTTCGGCAGTTAATGTTAAAGTGGAATCAATTTTTAGTTGTTTCGTTTGAAATGCTGCTTCACAATTCTCTGGTAGAATATCAACAGGTCTTGATATAGCGTCTATTTTAATAAGATAAGAGTGACTCCATTTTTCACAATGAAAAACATAAGTTGCACGTTTGACTATACACTCTCGTACTTTTCCTCTTCTAAATCCTGATTCTTGATACAAATGATATAAAACATTTTTCTCCTCTTTAATTTGTAATGGATAAGCTTCAGCACATTCTACAAATACTGATAATATTGATAAATTTTATACACAGATGAATAGATTATTAATTAGTTACCTAAAGATGTTGGTTGATATAATATATTTTTTATTGGTAGAGTGTTGTTTTTAATAGAAAATTATCATCCGGATTTCATTTTATCGATTATAATTATTTAATAATTTTGCACAGGTTTTTTTAAATTTCTTACAAAACCTTTTAAGAAAATTTACCTGGAAACAAAAATGCAATCAGAATTTTCAGAAAAAAATTGTTTTAGGTAAATAAACATTTTGATGGATTACCCAGTTTTCATTCCACTACATATGCAAACATAATATTAAATAAATAATACAATGGCTTTCGCGCAGCGAGTTTTCTGCGGTCAGTTGACCTGCTCTGTTCATGATATTATATATGTTGATGTAACTGTGTGATGTATGAGCAATGCTTTTATTATTATTTATACCAATGAAATGACTTAAAATATGTTTAATAAGATTATTACTGTTCCCCAGTGAGATACTTATAAATATTGTAAATTGTAATTAGTATTCAGAATAAATTATTACTCTATTGCTTTTAAGTTTTCTAGATAACTAATAAATTTAATTTAAATTTGCTACTAAAGCAAATAGTTTTTCTTTTGGATATTCAATAAGTAATAAAATATGTTCGAAGTTATGCATGAACTGTTTCGAATTATTTGATGGCTTAAGGTTTTCATTGAGAAAAAAATATAATTAGAAATAAATGATATTTGTATTTTAATAATAATGATGTACTTTAAGGTGAAAAATGAGTTTCAAAAATACTTCTATTTTATATAAAAATTGTGCAGATTAATTAACACTATTCCTACCGGGACCGGTCAAATGACCGTTTTTAAATTTTCAATTGGAATTTCCTACATTCAACATACATTTTTTTATTGTTTATTTTCTGAGAAAAATTTGTAGTCTGTCTTACCTACCACGACCAGTCATTTGACCGGTGGTACAATAAATAAGATTTATACATTTTTGTAATAGTTTTTCTCTAAGACTCAATGCCAAAACTATAAATTCGTTACAAACGAAAGGTAATGTAGTTGTGACATGATTTTATCATATAAGTGCCTTCCAGAAAATGGTTTACGGCACTTCCAAGTGTTTGCAGTTCTCGCTCGACTATCGGGTTAGAGGTGTTTATTTGCTTGATTGATCTGATATGGTCCACTTCCTCGAATTTCCTCACACAATCTTATCTACTATGACGGAAAAGAAATGAACTCATAACTGAAGGAAATATATAGACGTCGTCTCACGAATTCAAATAAGTAGAGTCTTGCAACACGAACAGAGTGCATCGAAACTTGAAAGTCACAAAGAGGATACTTGGCAGTCTTTTATTATTGTTGGGTATAGTACTTAAAAGTATTTAAATAATAATTAATAAAAGTATTTTACAAAGATTTTGTTTTTAATTAATTAAAGTTAAATAGAAATATTTTCTTTTATATAAAATTAAATATAATTGTTAGGGTTTTGGAAAATGCATATGAACACTTCTTGATAAAATTTTATATAAGTAAAAAGTTTAAAATAATTCTTTTGGTAAAATTATTAATTTCAAATAAAATAATATTTAGTTTAACAAAACTTGGAATTAAAAATTATAAATGTTTGTTTTACTTCATCAAAAATTATAAATTATGTCTTTGTTTTATCTCATCAATTTTCAAGGCTGATGAAAACTGCTATATAAACAGCAGCAAATTTAGTTTTAGTTTGCCCAAAAATATCTGCAAGAAATTTACTCAAGAAGTCTCTGTAACAAGTAACGTAAATACAAAATTTATTTTATTTTTATTTTATTCTTTTAAAATATTGGTAAACCATAAGTATCCTGTATGGGAGAAAAAGGTTTATTCTAAAAAGTACAATATCGTTCGTTTTGGGAGATTCACAGTTTTTACTGTAATCTATTAACTCGTACGAAATATTGTTTTGTGTTTGTGTTCTGTCATCAAGAATTGAATTATTATTATTATTTTTGATTTGTCAATATTTGTTATTTGAAATAAAGTTTCATAAAAGAATTTGTGTTCATTATTCATATATTTATGTTGGAAGACCTTTCTGATTAATTGGAGTCAGATTAAAGATTATTGATTAAAGAATAAAGAATAGAGATTTACGATTGAAGAAAAAAGATTTAAGATTTGTGTTTTTAAAAAGTGAATATTTAAATTAAAGATAATTTAATACTCAACATAAATATATTTGGTGAGCCCGACGTGAATTTTTATGTGCGCGCCTACAACGCTCCCGCATTAGTCGCTATTGAGTATATGAAGACACCGAAAAATCCAAATTATAACCCAAAAATCAAGGTTCATAAAGAAAAGTTGGAGAATGTGTCATATGAGCAAACAAAGGAGGATTTCAGTCAGAGAAAAAGCTTTATAAGAAAACCCTTATCGAAGAAAGAAATACAGGAAAATCTAATATTTATGGATGCGGAATTTAAGACAGGACAAATAGACAAAACCTTAGGATTAGTTTCCATCGCAATTATAAATATTAGAGGCGAAAAACTGCTAAATATACTGACCACGCCCAGACAGAAAATAAAAAGCACAAGAGAAAAATATCACGGCATTACAGAGCCGATGATGAGGAAGCAGAGGGATGAATACGAAGTCATCGAAGAAGTCCAGCGACTGTGCTTTGGAAAAATTCTAGTAGAACACGACCTCCAACTAGAACTGAGGGTATTAAACATTAATAAAAAGGGACTGATAGGAATTAGGGATTTATCAGTGGCCAGAACATTATATGAGATGGGTCAGCAACCCAAAGGAGGCATTTTTTTTTAAATTGCAAATATTGACAAAGATAGAAACATTCAAATTCCTGGTCATCATAACGCTTTGGAAGATGCCATCGCGATCAAGGATATTTATAAGGCAATCGAGCCGAATTATATCGACCACAAGATTTGGGAATCCATAGAAGTGGAAACCCAAAAAAGAAAAACCGTGCTAGACTGTAGAACGGTGATCGATGAGAAAAGAAGAAAAAGAAATCTCGAGGAAGAATTTAAGATATTGGAGATAAATTTAGACACTGGTGGATCCCGAAATAGAGTTGTTAGACGAGGAGGATCTAATGGCGACACTAACAGAAGAAATTAAAGAGGATTTAATAACTAGTGTTGGTACCCAAACTTATCGGAAAAAATACCTTGAGTGCGGGACCCAAACCTCAAGACCGACGGCGGCCGAACAATCAACGCAGGTTGCAAATTTAACCCCGCAAAATCAAATAGAAGTCATGGGGAAAATCTATTATTTGGAGAAGTTGATTTTTCGGGTGGAGATTGGAGAACGGCTGACTTTGGAAGGGTCGATTTAAAAACATTAAAACATTAACCATTGTCATCTAATAAAAATTTTGATTTAGTGTTTATTATTTAGATTAATTGATAATTTTTTTTTCTTCTCACTTATTTTATTATCCAAATATTTTACTGTCCATTTTCAAATGATTACAGCCTGAGAGTTACCTTTTTGACAAACTGTTAACAAAAGATGCAATAAGATTCATATACTGATCAGGTGTAAAAGAAGATCAGGTGTAAAGAAATGTAAAAATATTTTTGAAACTTTTGAAGACATTGAATAGGATTATATTTTATCTTAAGTATTAATAAACATCGATGAGTAAACCAGTTAACGTACTCTTCTCAAAGAATATTAAAATGAAATTTTTAATTAAAATGTAAATAAATATAATGCAAATATTAGTAAATTCACATGGTGTATATATAATTATTATCATTATCATTATTATTATTATCAATTTCGACAAAGATTTAATATTACACTATTATCATGAATATTATTATTATTATCAGTATTGTTTATTATCTATTACTGCTACTATTATTTCTTTAAATTATTTTTAATGAAAAATATTTTTTATTATTTTTATTAATACTTATCGTTATTATAACTAAAAAAATTAAAATAATAAAAATATAATAAAAATCTTATCATCTTCAGCATCATCATCGTCATCCTCATTGGCAGCATTGATCTGCGTCCTCGTCGGCGAGCGGGATGAGTTTTGAAATATAAATATTATCATTATTATTAATATCATTATTATTATTATTATTAATTATTATTATTATTATCATTAATATTATTCTTATTTATTTTTATTATAGATAATCATATAATTATAATTAATTATTTAAAATTTATTATTATTATTAATATTATTTTTAAATTAAAATTATAAAATATTATTGATATTATTATTATTATTTTATAAATTATTAAATTATAAATATTATTCATTATTATTATTATTGGTTTTTATCATTATTATAATTATTATTATTATTAATTAATATATTATATAAAAAAATATATAATCAAACTTACGAAATATTATTCATTTTGATTTTTTTTGGGCCGAGGTTCGTTTTTGTTGGGTTTTATATATCGTTTTATAAATATCATTTGTCTATATATCATTTTATAAATATCATTTGTCTGAATTCATATAAATTATTCATTAAAACTATTCATTTTGGCTAGTCATACAAGGATGAAGAGTTGATTGAATAGTTTCTCACGGTTTATTTGTGGGAATAAAAATTTAATTCTTTTTTAAATTAAATTATTTACGTGATTGTTGCAGGAAATTGTTTGTGTCGATTATGACTGAATTCGTTGTTGTTTATATACTAGTTTTTTCTAACCTTGAAAATTGATCGAATTAAATAAAGACAAATATTTTTAATTTTCAATTCCAAATTTTGCTAAACTAAATATTATTTTGATTGAAATTAATAATTTTATCAAAAGAATTATTTTAAATTCTCTACATAAAATTTTGTGAAAAGTGTTTATATGTATTTTCCGGAACCCAAACAAATCTCCCCCTAACGGAAAAATATCGTCCTCGATATTTAGACGACAGTCAATCAATTTCGGGGACAGAAATTATAAAAGTTTATTCTCGTAAATTTAAATTAATCAAATGTGCGAAAGCTAAGCAGATACATTAGATCCCTGTAACTTCATCAAATCAGTAAAAGAAGGATGTCAAAATGAACCACTGACCCCCGTTCCTCAAAATGAAGATTATAATTTTTATAATGATTAACTTGTTAATATTTAATTTCATCTGTAAAGGAGTATTGTTTGATTGTCAGAAAAATTTAATGAGACAATATCCAATCTTTTTATTTTATTTTCTCTTTTAAAAATACAATAAAATTTTATATATTAATAAATATATAACAATTAGTTTTGATAATAATAATAATGATATAATTTATCGGGATTCCGCAATATCATTTTTGAAACATTTATAATTATTGCTATAGTGTTCACTAAATCGCATCAGCAGTAGCAACCAATTAAGAGTTTTTTAAGTGATATTTAATTTAATTTTTTTGATTTTTAATTTTGAAAAAACTTTCTTAATTGGATTTGCGACCCCTGAAATTTTTAAAACTGAAAAATTCAGATGCGCGTTTAAAAAAAATTTTCAAAAACAATTAAAAAAATTTTTAATTGATAAAAACTGAAGAAAAATACTGTTGGTGTTTTAATAATACCAATTATATGAACTTTTTAAATTTCGTGTATTGCTAAATAAAAAAATTTGCTAATTTTTAAAATTTTTGATAATTAATAATTGCGGAAATATATGTGGACTTTATTTGGATTTTTTTAAAAAACAATTATTTTGATCATGCAATGTAAGTTTTATATATATTTTATATTTTATTTTATATAATAATTGATTTTTTTATATATTAAATGATAATAATTAATAATAAAAATAAAATTATAATAATAAATAGCAATATAAAATAATAATTCGTAATAAATAAATAAATAAAACAATAATAATAATTAATAATAATGATAATATTAAATAATAATAATAATAATAATCGTAATTATAATAATAAATAATAATAATCGTAATAAAATAATAATACTAATAATATTAATAATACTAATATATTAAGAATAATATTAATATAAATAATAATAATGATAATAGTAATATTTATATTAACAATAATAATAGTAATTCTCATTATAATAATAACATAATACAGTCGCGAGCAAAAGTAATGGGCCACCTATAATAATTTTGTAAATCTATTATTTTCCATATGAAAATTAGGTTATAATGAGTTAAAACTAAGCAATTTTATTATATGAA
>MQRK01242044.1:1168-11501 GCA_001938485.1 Girardia tigrina | reverse complement strand
AAAAAAAAATTTAATAAAAAAAATTTTAATAAAAAAAAATTTTATTGATCGAATAAAAAAAATAAATTTAAAAATGTTATTTTACAGTAGTGTACATTTTAGGGTTATAAGTTAAAGGTAAATATTTTCAAAGAAAAATAATTAAGAAAAAAAATTTTGGGATGCCATCTTTGATGGCATCGTAAATTATGTTTTTTTTATTATGTTTTTTTTGAAAATAATTGCGTTTGGCTTATAACCCTAAAATGTACACTACTATGTACTCTTTGTTTTATATAATTATTAAATATTTGTTGGTTTTTTAAACAATCCTCTTTTTACTTTTGTTAATTTTACAGCGTTTACACGAAATATAAAACAAAAATTCGAAAATATAAAACAAAAATTTGAAAAATATAAAACAAATAGAATAAATATTAAATAAAAGTGCTAAAAACAGAAGGAAAATAGAAAAAAATTCGAAGATATACTTTTGAAAATATAAAATAAATATAATGAAAAACAAAAGCAATTTAAATATAAACGAACAATAAGGTTCCTAAACCGAAAATAAATATTGAAATAAAATCATAACTAAAAATATAAAAAGATAAAATTTGTGAAAAATGAAAAAAATTTAAGATTTTTAAAGAAAATAAAAAAAATTAAAAAATTTAAAAAGCAAATATTAAAAAAAGAATTTTTACTGCAAAATTTAAAATAACTTAAGCACAATATTATTAAAATATATAAATTATACACAATTTTGAATCTGAAAAATTTTAAAATGGTTAATTCTAATTTTTTATTAAAAGGATGTAAATTCGCTAGAGAATTTGGTATTGCTAAAAATTAAGTTAAAATAAATCATTTATTAAATTTATATGTTTCTTGGTTGTTTTAAAAATTGAAAAAAGCCACAAAATGTATACAAAGTTCTTTTACATAAATCTAATCAAAGGCCAAACCAAAACAAAGATACCGCCAAAAAGAATATGTTTCTATTAAAATCAAAAAGCACAATCAAAAACCAAAAACGAATTATAAACAAAAAATAAAAACAACAAATCTTTAATTTGTCTTTGAAGATTGTATATTTTTGCATATTTAACAAACAGTATTTTTTATAGACTATTTAAACAATAAAAAACAAATAGAACAACAACTTTAATAAAATTCAATTCTTGCAATACCTCGATCAATCCAAGTTCTCATATGAGCAAAAAAACGGTAAAAACTTGTTGTTGTAGTTGACATAACACTTGTTAAATTCTGCTCAAGCTCTGAAATATTATTGGCAGGCGGCCTTATTGAAGTATAGTTCGATTTTACTGAGCTAAAATACTCCTCAATTGGGTTAAGTTGTGGTGAATAGGGAGGAAAAAATTGATACAAAATTCCGAAATCAAGACAATCATGAAATATTCTCTTTTTAAAAAAATTATTTTTAATCTGTTTAAATAATAAACGCTTATTATATTTTTTTGATTTTTATTAATTATTTATGTTTTATATTTTTCGAATTTTTGTTTTATATTTTTCGAATTTTTGTTTTATATTTCGTGTAAACGCTGTTTAAAATTTATGTATTTTGTGTATTACGCAATTATTTAATTTTTGTTACAATTTTGAATTAAAAATTTTTATGAATTATATGGCGAATAAATAATTTTAACTAACTCCTCGTATTTTTTATCTGAATGTTAGTTTATCATCATCTATAATGAAAGTTTTAAGCTAAAAAACACAATAAATTATATTTAACTGTTATAATTCAAACAAATTTCTTAACTCTGCAAAATTTTAGTATTTTCTTTTGCTTAAACAATTTTAATTTGTTTTGCAAGCTTTTATCATTTTTAGTACCACTTTTATAAACTTTACAACTGCAACTAGACTTTTATCTACTTTTTTGTTAAAATAAATTTTAATCTACTTTTTATATAAAACAGTTAAATACAGTCAAACCTGTTCAATATGAACTTACTCTAGTATGAACTTCAAAGTTGAATTTTATGACAATCATATGGTTTTAATGGGAAAGAGCATTTTATAATACGAACACTGTTTATTTTGAACAGTGAACAATATAAAACAATTTAATAAGTGTAAAATATACAAAAATTTTATTAATCAAATTATGGTTTAAATATTCATTAATAATCTATCTATTATGAACATGAAAAATACAAATTCAAAACGAAAAAGAAAGGATTTAACTATTGAAGAGAAACAGAAGTTGTTAAAATTATTCGAAGAAGATAAAGGTTCTTCTCAACGGTTTCTCTCATCAAAATACAATCTTTCATAAGGTTGTTGTAAACAGTCTTATAAAATAAAATGACTCCATTTTAAATTCCGATTTGAATATTAAACAAAAAAGGAAAACACATTCACGTAGTGGATATCAAATTGATACAATCCTACATGAATGGTTTCTAATCCAAAGAACAAGAAATATTACTGTCAGGGGTGACATTTTACATCAGAAACCATTAGAATTAGCAAAACACTTGGGAATTCATTAATTTATAGCACCAAATGTTTGACTAAATTCTTTTATTTCTATGCATATGATATCATCAAAAAGAATTATTGGGGAGTCTAAAACTTTAGATGAAAGCTATATTCTTAATTATTCTAGACTCTTAGGAGTAAATATGTTAGGGGAAAAGCTGAAATATTTAATGATTGGCAAGTCGAAAAAACCTCGTTGTTTTAACAACTTCGAAATAGATAAATTACATGTTTATTATCGTTGGAATAAAAAATCTTGGATGACATTAACAATTTTTCAAGATTGGTTAAAAGATTTAAACAGTAAGATGTCAGCTAAAGAACGGAAAGTTTTATTATTGTTAGATAACGCAGCTATTCATCCAATAAACTTTGAATTAAGCAATATCAAATTATCTTTTCTCACCAAACGCATCATCGCTTAACAACCTTGTTAAGAATAACGAAAATACTGTTCTTAAAATTTATTTAATCTAAAATTAAATTCTCGCCTATTATTTTTGATTATTTAAACAACCTTAAAATATGTCATATTTAATGACATATTTTAATTTATCTAAATTCTAAATAGAGAGTTTTATTAAAAGTATTCTTGAACCATTATTATTTTTAATTTAATTTAGTTTATTAACAAATTATTATTAAGTTAATAATTATATCTCAGAAACCTTTTGATCAAGATTTTATTATCACTGAATTTCAATTTAGATAATAATTTTACACGAGAAACATGGTGCAAGAAAATTGGGATCATGTTAAAAGTATGCCCCTAAAATTACACAACTAAAAAATATGCCCCCGTGTAATAAATACAATAAAAACACAATACAAAATTATGAAATTTATTCATCATTAAAGTAATTTTTCAATAAATTCATCAATTCTTCAAAAGAATCTCCAGAAGTGTTGTCTCGCCACATAAACCCATTAAGGTAGTCCTGCAAAAATTCTTTTTTGACTCCTTTCATTTTCTTGCACCGTGTTTTGTTTTTATTCCAATAAGATTCAACATTTTGTGTGTGAATCCCGGTTCTAGGATTTACAAAATTAATCGAATGATTAACTGTACCATGATCATTTCCTAGAGCATTTGAATTGGAATATGCTTTCCATTCATCACTGTGAATAGTTGTACCCGGCAATATTACTTCACAGATAATGGGTCTCAAAGTAACCGTAGATCTGTTTGGAACCACTCGCATTATGTCTCTCGCCGGAGTAAAAGATGTATCTACAATACCAAATACCCATACATGATGGTTAGCAACTCTGCCACGATGATATTTTTGTTTGTGGCAAAAAAGACTTTCATCGATTTGACAGATTACATTTTCGTCGCCCAGTCTTACAGGAATAGCTTCAAAATATTCAAAAATGTATTTTCTTATGGTTTTGAATATTTTAATAAGGGTGGGCGTTGATACAGTCAAAGACCGTTGAATCGCCACATTTGATTCCTCATTGCTCCATCTATAGAGCAAATCTATCCATATTTGAAGACTGATTCTCGAAGTGCCCAAAAAAGAATTAGTTCTAATTGAAAAAGCTGTTTTGTATTTTGAACACCTCTTATTTTGGTATTTCCAGACATATTGGTCTATAACACTTTGCTTAGCTGTCCAGGTCCTTACCTCGCCGCAACTGCCACACTTCATTGATGATTTCAAAATCCCTTTTGTTTTAAAAAATGCTATTGTGTCTTGTAAATCATCATTCATTAGTCTTCTTATGATTGTTTCATATGTAGTAGGTGACATGATCCAAAAAATATTTATGAACATTAAAATAAATAAGATGTATTTATAATGAGATATAATTACATAACTAAAAAGTACGCTCCTAAAATTACAAAACTAAAAAATATGCCCCTGGGGGTATATTTTTCACAAGATCCGAAAATTGACTTGTATCAATCAATGGTTTGGATTTTGAAATCATGGAATAATGAAAATGGAATACTACGAACATATTCTCTTATTCGTTAGTAAAATGTCTTAATTATCTCTAATCGTAAATTCTTTCGACTCTCTGTTCTCACTCAGAGTCCAAATGCTATCAAAAATGCCTTTTAATGTTTTCTTTTTTGTATTAAGAATGAGAATAACATTTCTTTTATACATCCTTTCATCATCGAAATTCCTTTAATCATAAGATATATTTATGAATCAAACATTTTGAATTTATCTTTTGGAGGATGTTCATGTAAATTGTTGCGGCTCATGTTTTCGATATTAAACTTTTTCCTGAGTCAAATTCTATGACCATTAAAAGATTTTATTTTTCAAAAAATGTTTTTATCCTATTTTTATTAGAAAAAAAAATTATCAGAAATAAAAACAAGTATTAGTAAACTTTATTAATCAAAATTCACATTTTCTGTCAGTAATTGATGACTGCAATTGAATGCAAACAATATTCTTCTCATTTTGATCAAGAAGATTCCATGTTATTGGAACTTGAATAATTGGATAAGATGGTAAAATATCTAATGCACTAGTGTAAGTCATGATTGAGCCCTTTTTTATTGGACATGACGGGCACGAAAGATTGCAAAGGTCATCGTCAGGTAATTTAAAGTGAATATCTATGGGTCCAACATTTCCATATACTACAACTAAACCGAAAGTAATGTCTTGTAAAGCTTCGTATTTTATTATAAATATTGGTTTAGTCCCCCGTACCAGCTTGCATGGTTGAGTGTTACAAGGTGTTACATCGACTGACAGTACTCGACCCGACACCGATCCGCAATCCGAGTACTCCACCTGGGCAGCCGAATACCCACTGACTATAATCAAACCAACGAAAACAATCGAATACATTTCATATAAAGAATCAGCTTTTTACAGTAAATTTATAGAATAAATGATTATTTCTCGCTTAATTATTCTACAAATGGTCACACAACATTTAAATTAGTTTGAAAAATGAGACATTTATGTTAAGTTAATTGTTTCTACTAATATGAAAAAAATACAAAGTTTTCTAAAATATTTTACTAATTGTAAATTTTAAATGATTTTCAGATTTTATTTTAAAAATTATACCTTTAGAATTTATTTAATATTTTAATTTAAAAATTAATTTAATTTTAAAATGGTTTTATTTAAAGAATAATATTTATTTAATCAATTTAAAAATAAGTTAAAAATAATTTACTTTATTAAAATTTTTAATATTCAAATTTTAAACGATTTAATATTTTAAAAGTTTTTTAATATCTCATGTTGTAATTTAAAATGAAAATTATACTCGAATAACTGTTCGAAATTTAAAAATTCAAATTTTCCATTTTTTGGTGGGAGAAACACATTTAACACATAAAATTCAACGTACCAAATCTAAAATATTAAAGACTTTTTATATTTTTCAGTAACACTGTACATTGAATTTTAAGTTACTTACTAATTACAGTATAATTTTTTCAAACACAATAAAATAAATATATTACAATTGATGATGACAAACATATTTTTATTACAAATTACAATTTAAAATAGTGAGCAGTTCGACAATCTTAGGTGTTAAAAAATTCCGTTGAGCTGTTACGATATTTCCTGTTACGGAAAATACTCGTTCAGAGGGAATACTGGAAGCGGATATAGATAAATATTTTCTAACATGAGATGCAATAATCAGGAAACGATTAACATTTTCGCGCCACCCTAAGTTTGTATCTTGCACATTTTGATTTAGTGGCTCCATAAGGTAGATTTATAAATTCACAGATTACACTTTCTGCATTTTCGTGGTATTTACTTTTCCAGCAAGTTTTGAAATGAACTCGTTCATGGGTGTGAGTTTCGTAAGCTTGGTTTAGAACTCCTATTTCTCAAAATGATCACTTACATTAATAATAATATTATTAATTAAAGATTTTGATGTTGAAGTACAATGTTTTGAAAAAAGATTATTTCTACGGTTTTCCGTTCCTCCTCAAGGAATGAATGACTTTTGAATCATGGATCCAAAAGATTTGCAATGTCCATTTGGGTGTCCAGAGTTTGATTTATTGAAAAAAGCATTTTTAAGCCAATAGAAATTGCTGGGAAAACTTTTTTGCTATTCCTTTGCTTGTAGAGTTGTTTCATTCAAAAGCGAGTAACACAGGTAATATTTAGGATGCAGTAGCATATTTTTTCGTCACACATTGCTTCTGTTATTAATTTTCAAGGTTTTAGAATTGATATTAATGTTCAAATTAGTAAGTTGAGAAAGTTTAACTGACAATATGTTATGACCTTTTTTTGTATTTGACTGTAGAACTGCTGAAAGGGAAAGTTTCTCTTTCAATAAACTCTCTTACATGTCAACCAAAGAGTTAATCTAGTTATGGAGTCTAGAATCTATCGATGTTGCGAAACGTCAAGTTTTTTTGTCAAACGTTTAAAGTAAAAATCACTCAAGCACAGTGTTTAAAATGCCCAACCCACTTCCGACAATTTTCCAGTAAATTTTTAACACAATATAACCCTTTTATTACAGATAACTTGTGCGTACATTGATTATGCGAAGCCAGATTGTTGTTTAAGTTTGGTTCTAGAAATGCAGAATATGTCTCACATTATCTGTAACAATTACAACAATGATACTAATATTTATCTTCCAATCGTCTAAGATTGTACATTCTTTCCTGTATGGCTTTTCGAAAATTCTTTATGGCGAGAAGATAAGTTTTCGAATTCAAATCATCGGTAATATAATTTACAGTCAAAGAAATATAACCACATTGACTATTTCAAGTCCAGATGTTGGTAGTAAGTGACAAATGATCTACATCACTGAAATTTTTCATTATTATGTTTTGTTATTCAAACAGTCGATTCAATACAGTCTTCATTAAAAACTTTTTATTAAAAAATAATAAATAATAATAAAATAATAAAATAAATAATAAAGTATCTGAATATAACAATCAGGTTCAAAAAACTTCAACATATATAAAATAAATAAAAAAATATACAATAATTTATTTACTCTGCGATTATAAGTTTTTTTAAGTTACATTACCAATAATAAATAAATAAACTCACCACATACAACTAAAACATATCAAATATAAATAAAAGCTTTATAAAAATATATATGTTCGAATGTATATTTCTACAATATTAAAAAATTAATTACCTTACTCTAGCTTTAATTTCCTGTAAAATAATTTCGTTAAAAATATTTAACTTAACTTTCAATCCTTTCAAAATAATTTCGTTCTACATTATAAATTTTACCCAATTTATCTTTTTCCTAAAAATCAATTTAAATTCCTCAATACTTTATTCAAAAATGTTTACTAAATATTTTGTTTAAAATATATCAGTTTCAATTAATCTAAACTTTTTAATTTACGATTTTTGTTTATTTTAATTATTATACAGATTTTTGAGTTTTTAAAAAATCATTTTTTACTATTTATATTTTTAAACTTTATATATTTTACGCATTATGTAATTACTTTATTTTTTTAAATTTTTAATTAAAAATTTTTATAAATTATTAGGTAAATTGAAAATTTTAACTAACCCCTCACAGTTTTCATTCTGAATCATTTATAATAAAAGTTTTAATCTGAAAAACAATTAAATATATTTTACTGTTTTAACATAATTCAAACAAATTACTTAACTTTACAAAATTTTAATGTTCTCTTTTGCTTTATAAATAATTTATTTTGGTAGATTTATTAATGAATTAAACATTTTGAATTTATCTTTTGGAGGATGTTCTTGTAAATTGTTGCGGCTCAAGTTTAAATTAAAAAATATTACAATTTTGTCTGAGTCAAATTTTATGACCATTAAAATATTTTATTTATCTAAAAATTATCCTATTTTTAAGTAGAAAAAAATTGTCAGAAATAGAAACAAGTATTAGTAAACTTTATTAATAAAAATTCACATTTTTTAGGCAGAAATTACTGCAACCGATTTAATGCAAACAATATTCTTCCCGTTTTGATCAATAAGTTTCCATGTTACTGGAACTTTAATAGTTGGGTATTGCTTTAAAATATTAAATTTATTAACGTAAGTCAGTTTTGAGCCCTTCTTTATTGGACATAACTTGCTTGATATCTTGCAAAGGTTCTTGTTAGGCAATATAAATTGAATATTTTTGGTTCCAATCATTCCAGATACTGCCACTGAAACTGAAGTTATACCTTGCAAAGCTTCGAATTTTATTTTTAATTCGGATTTGGTCCCTTTTATCAGTTTACATGGTCGACTGTTACAAGGTGTTATATCTACTGATAGTACTCGACCCGACACCGATCCGCAATCCGAGGACACCATTGGGAAAGCTAAATACTCACGGATWAAAATCAAACCAACGAAAACAATTGAGTACATTTCATATAAAGAATCGGCATTTTACCTGTAAATTTATAGATGATTTCTCACTTAATTATTCTAAAAATGATCACACAACATTTAAATTAGTCTGAAAAAGGAAAATTTTATGTAAATTTAATTATTTTTAATATTATGCAAAAAATACAAAATTTTATTTACATAATTTACAGAAATGTATAAAAAAGGTAAAAGTTTAATTAATGAAATCGATTTTAAAGTTTGTAAGAAGAGAAGTAAAGAAAATAAAATATTTTAATAACAAATGATTTTAACTTACTATTAATAAAAAATAATTTAAGTAATCAAATTAAATTATTTTTCTAATATTTCATTTAATCTAAACAATGTACGCTTAAATTGATTTTATTTAAAAAAATATTTGGTAGCAAAATATGAAAATAATACGACAGCGAATATTTATTCTCGATTTCAAATTTTGCAAAAACTCACGCGAGTATTTTAACAATTGTGATTTATTGTAATAACTCAAACCGCCTCCCTGTCCTCAAGGCACATAAGAAGACAGTAACAGCGCAGGGGGAATCCAGTCATCCTCGAGCCTGAAAAGGCCGAGCAGGCGAAATCCTCAAATCCACCAGTCGACGAATTGTTCTGAGAGGCCACTCCTCAGAGGGTTTTTCGGTAGTACATCTACACACCCGGGCTTCGGTCCGTCGACTTGACTAACATTACTGTCAACTTTGGTTGATTCGCTTCTCTCCTGTCCTGATTCACTCTGGACCGTTGATGAGGACATTTGTTGCACATGGCTGATGTGATACAGTATATCGTCAACCTCTACGTGATGCAGCGGTCGTCAATGCTGCTGTGAGTCATTTCTGAAATGTTTCAGAATCATTTCTCAGTTTGAGGCCAAGGTCACCTTATTTCATTGCATCTTTGAGCGCTCGATCCACTGCTTCAAATTTTGCCAAGTTTATATGATTATTATCGTCTGTGGAACGAAACCAACAGATACATTGGGCGTGTTTACAGTGATATCGTTGTAGTACTCGTTGGTGTTTGCTTGGATCTCCAGATATAACCAAAATGTCATCGGTTTAATTACAATTATCACGATAATGAAAATAAATTAAAAAAATCTGATTAAATTACAAAAATTTTAAATCGTTAAAATATAGAACAATTTTTATGAACTGAAGTATAAAAAATATGATAAGGGAGTTAATTTTGTTGGAGTTCCTTAAGCTAAATAAACACTTTAATATTAAAATAAAATATTAATGAATAAAAGTGAAGATGATTAAGTTGCTTTTCAGTCGTCCATTGTTTGAAGATTATGTTTAGGGACGATGGACGATCATCTTCCAACTTTGAAATGGCATAGATTATAAGTATTATATCATTAGTATTGTGAGGGATAATTGTGAATGTTGTAAGTTTGTTGTTTTTATGCTGTTTAGATTTGTGACTCTCCTACTCAGATGGGATTGATATGTTATTTGATTAATTATTTGAATCTAATG
>MQRK01242037.1:2319-13031 GCA_001938485.1 Girardia tigrina | reverse complement strand
ATGGGAACAAATGACGATTCGGCCAATATTGTCGACTGCGAATTATCAAGAAATATTCGATCTTGTGAGTCGGTTGAATGGTGTTATATCATGTTTAAACTACCAAAAACAAGTACAAAGTGGATGGAAAAAGAGAAGGAAAAATTTTTGGAAAGAAATAAAAGTTTGAAAAATGAAACTAAATCATTTATAAATTTAATGATTCAGTTGTGTGAGACAGAACGTCCATTAATTGCTTCAGTACTTTTGAAGAGATTATTAATTTTATTAGAAATTTACACAGATGAACTTATTACTATTAAATATATTTTTTTGAAATTATTAATTCAAATTCATCAAACGTTCAGATACAATAAATTAGATGATGAAAAGATTTTTCTAAATGGTCAATTTGCGATGATTTCATCTACATTTTGGGATCCAAAACATTTTAAATTCCAAAGACTGACATCATCCATTATTAAAAAGCATGTGGCCTATCCTTATGGAGATCCATTTTTAAATGAAGATGGATATTTTATAGAAATACATTGGAATAACTCAAAATTATGCTATAAATATGGAGAAACGTTTGATCAATTTATTCCTTGTAGCGCGTTTCCTTCATTTAATGATGAACCATTAACTTTGATGGCGTTATCTCTGGATACACCGCCTTGCCCCATTTTCCCGATTCTGGTTCTCAATGAGAATAAATTAGAGTTTTTGAGAATTTCTACAATCGATGCTTTTTACGAAATCAAAGTCCAACGCGCACCGTTTTACACTTTAACTTCAACAGCAATGGATGGATTCGCTTTTGAGATGCTTTTTAATGCCGCATGTGTTGCTGCATCACATCGCGGTGGATTCAGAAATTTATCTTTTACGGATTGGATTTTAAATTTGATTGATGAATTATCATTTGATAAAGAATCTTTTGGAAAAAATAAATGGAGTACTTCATTTGAGAAGACGTCTTGGGATGAAATAAAGATTCCATATTGTCTTTTTGGTTTTTTAGAAAATGCAACAGTAAATGAAAATGTAGGAGAATTTCTAATGAAAACATTTAGCTGTGATTTGGGAGTTGCATGTTGTCACTTAGGAAATCAGTCAAGAGACTTTTATATAAAAAATTTGAGGAGCAATAAAACCATTCTTTCTGCCGAGTGCAAGTGTTACGAAAGTATTATTTATTTTTCTATAATTAAAGACATCATCCAAAAGATCAGGAAATTTGAATCTTTTGTTTACATCATTTTCGCCATTCAATTTTCTAAATTTGAATCAATCAAAAAATCCGTAAATAAAAACTATCTCTACCATTTGAAGAAAACCGATGGAAAATATTCGATTGACCCGATTTTTGAATTAGATCTCCCTAAATATCCTGTTTTATTGATAGACTTGTCGACAATTAATAAGGTCGAAAAATGGGATTTTTTATTTAAATAAATCTTTGAAATTTATCATTGAATTATTTTATCTTTCTTTTTAACTTTTTATTGTATTTTTTTAATCTTGAACCGTAGCTGAATTTTCCTGTTTAAATTATTATATTCGATGTATATCGCCGCGATTTTTCGGCTGCAAATTGCCATTTTGGTAATGAGTGAAGAGAATTTTGTATAGAAAATTTAATTAGCAATAAAAGCCATTCTTTCTATCACGATATCGAAATTCTACAAAGAACCAAGGAGGCATTCAGACAAGATGAGCATTTCTCCTACCTTAAGTTCTATTTTATTTATTATATGAGCAAGAATGTTAAAACTGGAGTCTTCAAGAACACAATTCTTTGGAAGAAAGTACAAAAAATACATTTGCACTCAAATTTATTTATTGTCGGAATACATAATCGACTTTTCGACATTAAATAAAAATTTTTCTGTGAAAATTTGTAAAATAAAACCTTTTAGCTTTTTTTATTTGGAATTGTAAATAAATGGAATAATTATAAATATCGAATTTTCTTTTCACATAAATTATTATTTGACACAATTGTTTGAAAATTGATTTCGAAAGGGCAAAATGGAACAATGGCAATGGAAAATACCTTCTTCTAGTTCCAGAATTCCTCGGTCAACTTCTTCAAAAAGGGTAAAAATTGTTGATTCAATTATCAGTTTTGTAAAACACATAAATCAGTTCTGAAAAATTGCTACTTTAAGACTTTGTTTACAGAGACCCCAAACGTAAAGTTAATTCGGAAAGAGAGGAAAGTGTAAGAATGATCAAAAGATTCACTTTTCTCTTTTACACCGAGATCTCAAAAAAGGAACAAAAAAATTTTCTAATTGTGATCGCTCATCTTTTACAATTAAATAAAATCTGCAATACAAATTTTGTATACGAAGAGATGCTACAATTTGTTCAGTGTCGCATAGCAACAATCTTGGTGACTCTTTGTAGAGCGATCAGCAATTAATACACTTTGAAATAAACTATCACTTGTAGAATGGAGTTAGTGAGAGATGAACAACTCAACTACTGCTAACAGATCATACGTATTCAGGAATGTGAGCAATGTTTGCTCACTATATGAACTCAGTAATTATTTATTTAATTTAAAGCTTCACTCACAATAAATTTGCATTTTGCTCAATATGTTATTGAATTATTTTGTCAATAAAAACATTTTCATTTGTGTGAACAAGTATATTTGTAATGCCTATTATTGTGTTCTTGATCAAAAGACGTAGTCATGAACACAAAACTTTATTTCTACTACAATTTGAGTTTTTTTAAACAAATATTTTCGAGGAACATTTGCACTTTCTTTTTACACAGACCATTATAAATAAGAATTGATATTAATATAAATATGGTTATTGTATTTTTTACGAATTAAAATTCTACTTTTTTTAATAAAAAATTATAAAGTGAATTAAAATTTTGTCACAAAGATTTTGTTGCGCCTTTTATTAAATTTCAGTTTTATTGTACCTTGAAATTTACCTGTTTCTCAATTAAATTTCCCAATTCTATGCAATATCATTGTTTATTTCGTTTTCATAATAGTTTTAAAAATTACTTTGGATTTAATAAAATAATATTTTGAAAATAGAATTTAAAATCGCAATTTCGTTTAATTTAACAACTTTTAAATTACCTCTTTTTTTACAAAAAAATTATTTTTCCATTAATAATTACGTTTTCCACAATATAATTAAAATCGCATTTTCATTTAAGTCGATTTAATTGTTTTACAATTATATTTTGATTCCAATTACAATTCCCAAAAAAATTTTCCCACAGCGGTTTACCCTTTGCGAAAATAATGCAACAAAACATGACGAATATGCTCATTTTGATTTTCCATTTCGAATTGATGGTAAAGTAATAAATTAAAACAAAATCAATTAATATTTTGTGTAAACATAGTCTGAAAATTAGGGTTTCAGAATATATAATTGAATTTAAATTTTATCTAATCGTTTTATATTTTCAAGCTTTTTATTAGGACGTACTCAAAAAAGCAATGACTCTTTGGCCAACCCAATATTTAAACAAATTTTGTTTAATTAAATTTCTTAGGAACACTTTTTTCATTTTTCATGCACAAACCAATAATATCAAAATATTGTTAATATAAATATAAATAATAAATAAATCATTAGCAGCAAAATCGTGATTAAATGTTGTACTGCTCGTCTAGAATGCAACAGAGCCTCTGATGACGACCCCTATAGTGGTTATATTCAATTTACTATCATTTCCCTGTGCTACACAGATCTAATATGGTCGTCATATTTACAAAAATAGGAAATTCGTTAATTCTAATTTAATTTAGATTTTAGTCATCACAGTCAATGTTTTTATAACTTATGTTTATTCAGTTTTGGTAAAATAAAAAACAACAAAAGGTAAAAGAAGGACACCACAGCATCGTCGTCACACTATAACTTTGCAAACATCGGAAGACAGTATTAAAGACATAAAAATTTTAACTAAACATATTTTTAGTTTAATGAGACTGATAAAATATTTAAATTTAATTGATTATTTGTTGCTCTTAAGACATTATTTTAAAGATTATAAGCCTTTCAGAAGAAAATTTATCCAGCAAAATCTTTGCGAATTATTTCTGTCTCATATAAATTTAGTAATCTAAAAGACATGTGGAATTCCTTGATTTGATAAGAAGAAACCGCAAATTCGTCATAATTTTAAAATAATTTTTAAGAAATTTTATTATGAAAAATTATTAATTAAATCACCTTATTAAGAACATTAATTGAGTTTCCTTTACATTTATTATTATCACAATTTGAATTGTCACTACAACAATTCTCCGTAAAACTTGCGTAGGTCGTCATCGTTCTTGATTGATAATCTTTAATAATATTCTTTAATGTCTTTATTTTCAAACAAATTTAAAATACAATTTAATCATTACAAAAATAATTTATACTTTAAATTATAATTTAATTATTACAAAAATTATTTATAATTGAAATTTAAAATAATTTTTATTTATTTTTAGGAAATTATTATTAAAATATTATTTATGAAATATTAGTTTAATTTTAAAGTGATTATTTAACTTTTAATAATTGATTTAACAACTCGACGTTTTAAAATATTTAAGATACCCATCTTCCATCTGGGTGGGAGAAACACAATCCTAAAACAACATACCAAGCAACACACAATAAACACCATTCAAAAATATTCCTCATACACCTAATCCATCAATAAATGTCAAAACAGATCTATCTTCCTCTTTCTTGAAATTGTTTGGAAAAAATCATATAAACAATTATTATATGATCAGAACTGAAATATGCGAAAGAACAATTGTTGTTTATAAATTTAATAAATTTAACTCGACTCAATAATATCCGAAAGATGCATAATTTGGTGGAGATCAGAAGACATTGCAAAACTCATCAGACCGTGGATGAAACTGTTTCAGTATTCATACGAATCTTGTTTCAGGATATTTGCATAGCAGACAGAATTGAATAGAGTCGAGAAACAAGATCATAGACCAAGAGTCCCTCAAGAAAAAGAGCAGGAAGGATGCCATAGCCATCTATGCTGAAATAACTACACAACCAAAGGATGGCTTATCAGAGATCTCAAAACAGCACTCAAAATTGAAGAAGAACAATTAGTCCAAATATTTCTAAGCAGAACCAATCAGTCCAGACAATCAGAAAAAGTGAATCAACCCTTGAACACGACACTTAAAGACAACGCAACTCAAGTGCCAATCGTTCATCCGAATGCTGCTTTGATAGGAGAATCAGAGACGATTCCTTTAAAAACTCATCTGGAATACAACCTTACAGATCTAACTGCGTAAGGAAAACTCAGATTCCCGTTTGGCGGATGTGTGAATTCCACTTAAGTAGGGAGAAAATGTATGTTCTCCCCACATGACCCCCCCTTAACTAGTTACCGCGAGGTTACTATGGCAACGTAAGCAGTTTATTTTCATTTGGACAAATAAATATTAAACTTTATATTACTTTTGATTTTATTTCAATTAAATACTTTAATAAAATTTAAAATTAACTTTTTTACTTTATAATAAATCTTTGCATAAATCTTGTAATAAACCTACCGTAAAATTTATTTTATTTCTTACATAAATTAATTTTACATTAAATTTCTGAAAATCTTATTTCAACATATCTATAACAATATTTTACAGAATGTAATTGTTTAATTATTAATTTGATAAGATTGTAAATTCAAAAATTTTATGAAATCAACAACGCTCCCAACACCTATTTTATATGTATAGACTTTAGGGCAGTCACCACCAATCAACAAAGGTCTCAAATGAGTAATATCATGATTTGAATGGATCACATGCAACCATTTGACGAAAAGTCCTTGTTTCAAGAAATCAAAATTTTACGTGGTAAACATTTATTTATGAGATAAAAGTCCGTAATCTTCTTTTGTATTGAAATGTTTCTTTTGGTATCTTATATTTTTTTTAAAATATCTTTTTACATTAACTGCCAAATTCGTTTATTTAAACAACTATTAATTTAATTTTATTTGATACATTTTAATTAAATTTAACGTCCTTTGAAATTAATTAAATTTCTTTAAACCATTTAAAAGTTATATTATAAATTCGGCAATTATTTTTAGGAAAGACAACATACGACACATCATACCAAACATTCCTCACAGTCCTGTAGATAAATGGTCAACATTATTTGAATATGAACTATAGTATTAAAGAGTATATTTATCGAATCTCACTAAGATCAAAGAAGGTCAACATTAACACATTAAAATGTTCTGTGCGTCCCAAAACATATAACAAACATGGATAAGTCTATGAAAAAAGGAAATAAATTTTGATTTAAGTTAGTGTTCCACAAAAAGCATTGTTCTCAAAGATCAACCTTTGAATCCTTGAATTGTACCGATTGATCCGAAACTCCTTGAGGGGCATCAACAAAAGTGCAATTATTCTGTTTTTTCAATGTGTATCCTGTTTTCTATTTTACCTTCTTTGAAAGGAGCATGTATGAAAGTTGTTAATTGCAATCAGATGCAACAACTTACATATGATATAATCCACAGTTTTCTTGTAATTCAATTTTGTGAGATTTGGTTCCAGCAAGAAAGTGATACACTCCCAACAATTCCTTGTCCCAGGCTTTTATTAAATTATTCAATGATAATTTAGTAGGATCTCAGTAGATATTAGATTCTCCTTCTTTTTTGCATGATTTTTCTAATGTGATTTGTTTTCTTCTTTGGATTTTTAAAAAAAAGTATATTCAACGAACACCAAATTATTAAGAATAATTGCATTTAAAATAATTTTAGAGATTACATTGATTAGAAGGAAACTTTCGATGGAGCATAAATATTTTTATAGACAAGAGAAGTGCATTAACATTGTACTTCGCTTGCATACTCCCAGTTGAATGATGACTGAATTACAGGTTTAAAATTTCAATTGTGTATATTATTTATTAATTTCAATATTTTTCATCTTTAAAATGCTGCTTCTCTTTCAGTCATAGTAAATTAAAATGAGCGAAAAATTAATTGCACCAGGCTGAGAAAGTGCTGTCATCTACTGTTATCTACTAAGGACCCCTGACAGAGCATGATGAATCATTACATGTGTTGTGTGTATATGAATGGAAGATAAAGTACACTATGTGTATCACTGTATCACATACTACATATGCACTAAGAATGGACTTTGAACTTACCTCACACGGCAACAGGATGGTTTTCTAGCATAGTCATTTTTGCTATAACAGACATCTCGCAAAGACTGAGAGAAAGAGTTATTGCTTTGAGCCAGCATACTGACAAGACTCACAGAGAGACTGAAGAAGCGGTGGGTGTACATCACTCTACAATTACAAGGATCATTAACCATTACAAGAAGACAGGCTCAACTGCTACTTTACGCAAAGGGCATTGTGGCCGGAAAGGAAAGCTATCAGAACGAAACAAAAAAGCCATTTTCCGAGAGAGCAAGAAAGACTCGCGTGCTAGTGCTTACTCTGTTCAAGCAGCTTTTGGTATGATTGCACCTAACGTTTCATTGAGAACCATACAGCCTATCCCTGTGGAAGGTGGATGGCTGGCGTTTCGACCGAAGAAGGTGTACTTTCTTGACAAGGGAAAATGCAAAATCGATTCCAATTGGCAAAGAAGCTTATTCATTTATCACAGGAGATGTAGGATAAGGTAAGTAATGAATTTTATTGTAAGGCATGTCCTCCACTGTACCTGTTTATACTGTACTGTACCACATGTGATCTTCATCGATGAGGCTGCAATTGAAATTGGTGCACAGACAGTTCAATTCGTTCGGAGTGGACAACGTGAAGCACTCACACCTTCTCGTTTCAAACAGCAGCGTGGCTTCATAATGAAATTGATATTCTAAGGGGCCATATCTGTGTTTGGTACGGGCACTCTTGTGCCTATCACTGGTACTATGAACTCAGACAAGTACATCGCCATTCTCACGCAGCATCTTCTAACAGCTAAACATGATTGGTTTGTGGTTCACTTTGGCAACTTCTTCAAGATGGCGTGCCATGCCTTAAGTCAATCAAGAAGACGTAATTTTTGAATTGCATTGACTGCGTACTTTAGCCATTGTATTCACCAGATATGAATGTGATAGAGAACGTTTGGAATGTCCTGAAGATTAAGCTGTTCCGGTTTGGCACTGGTGGAAGCAGATATGAATTAATCACCAAAGCTACCCAAATTCGGAATACCGATCCCGGTGTCAAGGCAAAAGCCACCATCTGTGTGCAATCTATGCAACACCGTGTGTCTGAGTTAGGTTTGAGAAAGGGTGGACACACCCATTTCAGAAATATTAAATATTTGTCACTGGTTTCTTATTTCCTTAGAATATTCCGTTTGGTGCAATTAATTTTTGTCGCACATTGTATTTATCAAATTCTTGCCTTTTTGAAAACTTTTTTTCTAATTGAATTTAAATTGTTTGAGATCATGGTGTATATTTTTAACAAATGTATATTTTTAACAAATAATTAGCGAACATTTAAAAAAGAATTGTTAGATTCGTGATTGTGTTCTGATGAAAATTCAGAAGAAGGCACTTTTGAAACTTTTATTTTATACTACAATATAATATAATATTTAAACAAAATTTGTTTAATTAAATTTCTTAGAAACACTTTTTTCATTTTTCATGCACAAACCAATAATATCAAAATATTGTTAATATAAATATATTTTTATTAAATGTAAATTTTATTATTTTTAAAACCTTTACTTTTGTACTTTTCCAAAAAATTATAATAAGTTATTGTAAACCTGTTTTTTATATATTTTTTATCTTTAATTTAACGTAGAAGAAATGAAGACATTAGTGAAAATTGGAAAGAAAGTGGAGAAAATAAGATTTGTAATGGTTAAAAGTTTAAAACCTGACATGATAAGAGGTATGCCTTTGATGGAAGAGTTCGGAATAGAACTACAATGAAAAGCACAAAATAAAAAATAGTAAAACTAATATATGCTAAATCGAGGCAAAATTTTGGAAAAAGGATTACGGATGAAGATAGAGATAAAGAGGCAATAAAAAGATAGAAACACAGAACGATAAATCAAAGGAAAAATAAATCCACCAATATCGAGGTATATTTATGGTAAGCGACTGGAATATCGATTGCACAAATTTAATACGTCGCACAATAGAAACAACGGGGGAGCAATCAATATAAAACCAAGAAGACAGCCGGTGCATTTAGAAGCAATTAAGAACCTAGAAGCAAATAGAATAATAAGACCATGTAACTCAAAATGGAACATACCGATAGTATATGTCTTGACTTTAGACAATTAAACCTAATTATAAAGAGACAAGCATTTCCCATGCCGAACATAACAGAGATGATGAATAGGTTACATGGAGCAAAATATTTTAGCACAATAGACGTAGGAAATGCATAATACCAAGTAGAATTAGACTAGGAATCGCAAGAAAAGATGGCGTTTCCAACGAAATCAGGACAAATTTGTTTCAAACGTCTGCCTTTTAGCATAGGAGCAACACCATCAATGTTTCAGGAATTAATGAGGAAGGTTTTGGAAACGGTAAAACAGGGAGCATCAGTTTACTTAGATGACATTTTAATTGCATCAAGGACAACAGAGGAGCAACACGACGTAATCAAAGACGTTTGCAAAAGAATTAGGCAAACAAGATTGATGATAAAACCATGAAACTGCAAGATATTAAGACAAGAAGTAAAATTTTTAGGACACTTTATTAATCACAATGGAATACAGACAGATCCAGAAAAAATCGTTGCGATAGAAAATTTTCAAAGGCCAAGGTACATTAAAAATTTGAGGAGTTTTCTGGGAATCTGCAATTATTACAGGAGATTTATGCGAAGGAAATGCGAAGAAAGCTAAAGTATTAGAAGGAATGTGCGGGTCAAACAAATGAATCTTGTATGGACAGTCGCGAGTGAAATAGCATTTCAAGATATGAAAACAGCTTTAATATGGGCACAAATATTGAGCTTCCCGGAGTTTCATGAATAGTTTATCTTATACACGGATGTTAGCTTCGACAATTTAGGGGCAGTATTATCACAGATAGGTGATTCAGGTAGAGAACAAGTTATATCATATTGTTAACACAAAATGTCGACACATGAAAGAGGGTACTGTATAGCCAGGAAGGAACTTTTGTTGATTTTTTATTTCTGTCAGCATTTCAATCACTATTTGTATGGAAGGAAGTTTAAATTATTAACACACCATAATGCGATTACCTTCATATTCCAAACAAAAAAACCGTTAACTTCTCAGTTCCAAACATGCATTATTTAAGCAGCCTTATAATCGAAATAGAATACAGAAAAGGGGAAGAGCATAGAAACGCAGATATGCTATCGATACAAAATCCTGAAACGTTCACTCTGTGCCAAATGGAACATGAAGAAGCGAAAAAAGGAAAAAAGCGAGGAATTGTACTTAATCTATCGTTTTAAATAAAATTTAAATTTGTGTTTATTTCTTATTATATTGATATATTTCATTACGTGATCTTTGTCGATTTTTTGGCTTGTCAATGTTTTGTTCGGGATTCAATTATCTTTATTTATTGTTATTACAAATTAATTATCTATCTATCTATCTATCTATCTATCTATCTATCTATCTATCTATCTATCTATCTATCTATCTATCTATCTATCTATCTATCTATCTATCTATCTATCTATCTATCTATC
>MQRK01242030.1:363-25341 GCA_001938485.1 Girardia tigrina | reverse complement strand
GATGCTGGAATCATCCACTATAGTTTCTTGAATCCAGGTGAAACAATCACAGCGGAGAGGTACTGTCATGAAAGTGATGAAATGCATAAAAAATTGAAAACCCTTTGTCCGGGATTGGTTAATCGAAAAAGTCCCATCCTTCATGATAACGCTAGACCTCATATTTCAAAAGTGACTCTTCAAAAGCTTAATGAGTTGGGCTATGAAACCCTGAAATCCACCATATTCACCAGACCTCTCACCAACGGACTTCTACTTTTTCAGGCATTTGTACAACTTCCTACGTGAAAAAATTTTCCAAAACCAAAATGATGCTCAAAATACCTTCCAAGAATTCGTCGCTTCGAGAACCGATGCATTTTATGCTGATGGAATAAAACAACTTGTTTCTCGTTGGCAAAAATGTATTGATGCCAACGATTCATACTTTGATTAATAAACTTTTGTTTCTGTGAATTTGCACGTCTTTGAAGTTTGTGTCCCAAAACCGCCATTATTTTTCGATCAACCTAATATTTGTTTCAATTGTGCATTAAATTTCTTTTTACCGTTTCATTCAATAATTCAAACTAAATCAATTTTCGTAATTACATCATATATTTAAATTACTTTTCCCTTTCCATTTAATTTTTTTGTATATAAATTCCATTTTTTTAAATGAATTTGAATATTTTCTTTAGTCATTATATTTAAAGAAAAATTTTGTTCGGTCTCAATTATTCGTTTATTACAGACAGTTGATTTGTCAGGCGCGAAAACGATTAAACACTTCGAAAAAGTCAATGAGCTCCTCTTCCTCGAATCATAAACTAGATGAAATTATTAATGACGTCGTGACTGTGAATATCAAGAAAGATAATGGTTCGAAAACTATCGATCAAGAAGCTGCCAAACTCGCACCTGTAGTTGCTGCTGGTCCCGGTTCAGCGGGGGCCGGGAGCACTGATTCAGGAGTCTCCATCAATGGCGGCAATAATAACAATAATAATACTAATCGTTCCCCAGATAAGGAACAGTTGGTAAATGCGATTATTCCCCCTGTAACCACTGGCAATCCCCCACATCAGCAGGTTCAGCTGCCACCTAATCTACCCAATACAATAGTCGACAAGATACGCTTGATTATTGATGTAATTTTTTTACTAATTAATTTAGATTTTATTAAAAATAATTTTTCGAATTTAAGTTTATCATTCTTTTTATTTTCTTCATTATTATTTTGTACAAATATTTATTAATAACATCTTCATGTATTCTTTTTTGGAAAAGTTTGATAAAGAAAGTTATACATTTTGACAGATTTCAAACATCTCATTAAGCTCATTTTACAAAATTTTGTCAGTTGCTTATTGACACCAAATATATACCCTAATTTGCTGTGGATAACCCGTGAGTAGTACAACTTTTCTAAAAAAATATGGTTGCGGGTTATACTATACACAAAATTTAATCTCTGAAGTTTGATATAGTGACATGGTAAAATTAATACATTAAAAAAGTAAGCGAAATGTATCAATGTTTATATTATATACAAATATAAACCAATTTAAACTTGTTTTTTAATAAATAGAATTCTGATTTAAACAAGTTAAAATCCATAAAATTATCATCCTCTGATTAATCCACGAATAAATCGATCATATTAGGTATATTATCTGGAATGGGATCAATGTTATAATATATACCAGGGGTAGTACCCATATATTTTCATACCTATCGCCAACTTTTTCACCTCGATTGGTTGTAAAATATTCTTATCGCCCACCTTTTGTACAGTATTGATAATTGATAAAGCAGGAAGGTTTAAACTATTTATAAAGTGAAGTTGAGGAAAATTAAAGCATACAAATACCATATTTTAGTACTCAAGAAAAATATGTATAACAACTTAATACATCATAACAAAGTACCTTATAAACACAGTATTGCACCTGCATAGAAATATTTTGCCTATTATTTTTTTGCATATCCCTTAAAGACATGAATTATGGTTTTTTTTATCTAAACCAGACAAAGATAATTCCGAACATGCATAAGACAAAAATGAAATATGTAATACCGTGTTTCGCACAATATAAGACACCACCTGGTATAAGACTTTGTACAGATTTAGGACAAATTTTCTAAGTTTTTTTAATAAATTAAATTAAAATTATTTAAAAATTAAATTTTTAAAATCAATTTTGTTTAAATGAAAACATTTATTATTTTTAAAAAAGTTTAAATCATCCATTATGAAAAGGAAAAGTCAGTGTCCTTAAAGAATCAAGGAACAAGAATTTGACGGAATTTTGTAAAGAAAAGAAGTTGGATCTGCGACTTGTTCGGAAATGGCGAGCAGATTACGAATATCTACTTCTAGAGGACATGAAAGGGAAAGGAAGCAGTAGAAAGATGGGTGCAGGGAGGAAACCTGAATTTAGCGAATTGGAAGATGACATTTTTAATTGGATTTTGGCTCGAAGAGAGGCCAATTTCTTAGTCCAGAGATCAGATGTCCAGGAGGTCGCCCTTAATATTGCAAATGAACATGCGATTTCCTCCGATAACTTCAAAGACTCCAACAAATGGCTTGATGAGTTTCTTAGTAGATTTAACCTTAGCATTAGGCGATCACTTCTCTTTAAAATTGAAGATTCTGAGATCATCCGCCGTGCAGATGAAACTGCTGTTTACTTAGGTCAGTCTGCTGAAGCCACAATAAACTTAAAAGGTGCCACCTCGGTCTATTTTCCATCTACCGGTTATGAAAGCACTAGAAAAACCTGTATTTTGGCTATAAGAATGGATGTTTCGAAAGTAGCCCTATGTATCATTACTAAAGGAACTAAGGAGACAATAGAGACAATAATGGAATCTATATCATCAAAAGTCCAAAAGCATGGTGTACCCAAGATGTCATCAAAAAAATGGATTGACATCACTTTTCCTTTAGTTCTCAGATGTGGTAGAAAAGGACTTATTTGTGATTCTGCTAGTACACACAGAGCGCTAGGGATGAAAGAGTTTTTAAGAGGAAGGAAAATTGATCAGGTTATGATTCCCTCAGGTATGACGGCTTACAATCATTAGAACTACTGCAATGTAAAAGGCTTTTAAGTAATAGTGTAAAAATATAATAGCAAACGATGTGCTTTTAACAACTTTTGTGTGTTTTTTAGTAAAAATTCCTATTTATGAATACAAAGAAGTAATACACACTTGTACCAACAATAATTTGGGCAATAAATACAAAAGCAAATAATCTGCACGGATTATTCAAGTCTTTGAACATCAAAACGCAATGTATATTTGAAGAGCTGGAAATCGAATATGCCTGATAAATAAAAATGTTCTTAAATAATATTTTCAACAATATATTGTTCTTAAAAAAACAATAATTTTTGAACTAACAGAAATAATCTTTTTCTATCGGAAAAAAATAAAAGATTTTATAATAAGATTCATTTTTTAAAAAGTTTCATGCTAAACAGGGTATCTGCAAAAAATAATGCCAGTTACGGGTTATACAAGGAACTTAATTTTAGAAAGGAATTTAATGGTCAAAAATTGAGATTCGAATTATTCACGGTGCGGGTTATTTGTAAATATTTTCAATTAAACTAATGTTCCCAACCCATCATACTTTACTCAAAGCGAATCATTAATTAATATGGAAAATTGGCAGCACTAACATAATTTATTATATCTCTGATGATTTATCATTCCATATTTTTTATGTATCGTTCTAAAAATTTTCTCTTAGGAAACAATAAAATAAATACATGTTCATCATGACATTATTATATAAATTTTTAGTAATTATTGAATAACCCTGTAATAAACTTATTTGACTGACTTAATCAAGTTTACCAATGCAACTATTTATTTTTGAGTTTTTCAATATAAAATCTTTTTAATTAATAAATAAATTTGGTAACTTATTGATGCTTTCTTATTGTTTATGTAAGTTGACGAGAAAGACTTACAAAGAATCTTTTGTTAAAACTTACGATAAAAAAAATGTAATATAGCGATTATTGAACAATGGCGTTTAACACAGTCCACTCACATCTTTTAAATTTGATATTTTTTTATTTATTATATTTTTATTTATTATGAATAATTAATGATGACAGATGTCAAATAAATACAAATCCGAAGGCACCAAATTATCGATTCCGTTCAATAATTTATTGATGGAGTACGTTTTGTTTCAAGTTGACTGATAATTAATTATTTATCAATGATGATAATAGACTCGATGTGATACTAACAGATAAAAGCGTGTCCAAACCAATTCGTTCTCAAGTACTACGGCATATAAGCGGCACAATCGATATGAAATATGATGCGATATTGAGAAGGATTTACAAGGTGAAGGAAACCAAGAAAAAGACTGACCAGAACAGTCGTTTGAAACCGTTTCATGATGGTGAGGCGTTTATTGATTGATAGATTAATTAATATTCCGTTATTTATAATGAAAATACTGTCCTAGTTTACGATTTCTTATTAACGATTATATGTAATTATAAAACCACTGTTTCCATCTTCTCTATTTATGTAATACTTATCCTCTGCTTCTTCATATGTTCATCCCTTGCATTTTTTTAGTTGACTCTCAAATCCATTTTGGCTAATTTAATTTGATATAACTAGTTTTTCACGAAAAAAAATAATGTTTCGTTCAGCGGTGTCTTTAGCGTTGCCTGCCTCACTTGTTAAATATGAAAATGACATGAAATCGTACATGGCACGCTTGGAGATGCAGAAACAACAAGGCGCTCCTAAACCAGACATTATCAATATCGATCTCACAGGTCCCAATTCGGTGGAGCCTGGTTTAAAGCCGGTTAAGAGTACTATCAAATTGAACCACCCGAAACGTACATTCAAGTGGAATCCGGAATGCAAGACTCTTTTCTTAATTATCGTCACAGAGGAGCTCGATTCAATACGACTCTGCAAACAGAGCAAGAACCCAGAGGAGCACTTGACCAAGTTTTTCACAGACCACCTTCTTTCATTTTGGCCTCCAAAATGGATGTCCACTTTGTGAGTCCATTTGTTCTATTTTACCATTAATTTGTTTATTATTTACTATTATTAATCTACGAGAAATATAATTAAATGTTTATTATTTTAACCAGTTTAATTTTATAAATCTCCTCATCATCTAGTTATATCTAAATTCAAAATTTCATCACTCACTTTCGAGGAAACTTTATTGCAATTTTACCATTTTCTGTGAAAAAAAATAAAAAATAATACAGGTACTATATTTACTCAAAGTTTACATTTGCAAGAAAAACCTTCTGTGAAATACATTCTGTAAAGAGATAATTCATTTTTCCATTCGTAAGCTTGTGAGGACCGACTTTCCAGCTTTTATGATCTTCCCGAGTTTAAATTAAATTAAATAGATTTTGTTGATTGATCTACTTCAAAGTGATCGTCAAGTTTTGGTTGCGTTTATGTTAGATCTATATCAAGCAAGCTCTCCAGGAGGTCATTAAGCAGCTTTTGGGTCTTACTTTTCTTGGCTCATTACTCGGGTCGAAACTGCTCACATAACTTTCCAAACCACCTCAGATATACCCTCTCAGTCAGGGATTCATTTACATTAACGGCACAAATCTTCTTAGCTGCTTCAGGCGTAATTTTTACTTTGCATTATGTAACGGATGTCAATGCTATCGAAATTCATCTCAAAATAAGCTCTAGTAATATTTTGTGTTGCAAAAAGTGCTTAAAATAAAAACTTTGAAATAAACTAATTGAAAACTAAATCAATATTTTTAACATAAATTTATTATAAAATATTATTATATCAAAATAAAATGAGATGTATGAACCTTTATATAATCCTAATAATTATATTTGTCCCCATGTAAAAATCCAATATAAACAAAACTAATATTAAGCTTCACAAAATCGAAAAGTTTAAAAGAACAATGGCAGTTGATGCTACATTCTGTCAAGAAAGTACCGGGAAAAGTTCGCTTAAAGCAATTGTCAGATCAAAAATGAAAATAATGTTGTGAGGAATATTTTAAATTTCGTATGTTGAGTTTCTCCCACACAGATGGAAAATTGATATTTTGGATGTTCACGATAGATAATTATTCGAGTATAATTTACATTTTAAAGTACAGCATAAGATATTTAAAAACATTAAAAATATTAAATCGTTTCAAATTTTCATATTAAAATTTAAATAAAATAAATAGATTTAACTAAGTTTTGAATTAATTAAATGTTCTTTCTTTCCATAAAATAATTTTTAAATAAAATTAATATGTCAATAAAATTAATACTAAAATTACAAAATTTGAACTTTAAAAATAAAATCTGAAAATAATGAAAAATTTGTTCGAATAATTGTTTATTAAAAAACATTAACTAAAAGTTATCAATTTAGAACGATGTCGAATTACGAGAGTTTTGCTGAGAGCTGTCCAAAAGACAATTCAAATTGTATTGAAAATAAAAGTTCGAAAACCCATGTTGGTGTTCTTAATAAATGTTAACTGTTTTCACTGTTGAGGTTATGAATTTTTGCCAGAAAGTCAGAAAGTAAATAAAGAATATTATCTGATCTTTATAAAGCGTTTGAAAGAGAAAAAAAGTTTTGAAAAGGCCAGATTTATGGAAAGCAAACACAACAAATATTATCGAACAAACATCCTATTCATTTGATATGGCTCTAGCTGACTTTTTTCTGTTTAGAAAACAGAAATTATCACTTCGAGACACCCGTTTTCATTCAATAGAAAATTATTGGCTGGAAGTTAGGTTGCTTCCAGAAAATTCATTAAAAATGTTTTGATGATTAAATTAGATGTTGACGTAAGTGTATTGTTTCAGATGACGCCTACTTCGAAGGAGATATTGACTAATTCCTGGTACTTTTTTGACAGAATGTAAATGCATGTGATCGGGTGCATTTTAAAAAATATTAATAAAGAAGCAGATATTAGACATTAATATAAAATACAGTGAACTCCGCATATGTCGAAGAGGCATTTGCCAAAACGAAATTTCGGTATCGCTCTGGTTCGATATAGCCATATCATGACCTTCCTTTACCTAAAGCACTGCTGTTTATTCGGTACAATAACATATATTCGATATATACGGATTGCACTGTAAGTATCAATAGAAAAAAAATTAGATGAAAAAAACTAAGAGTGATTATAATCAAAATTTTATTGGAAGATGAATAAATTGCAGTAGTTCAAAGTAAAGAATCATATTATCCAAGTGTAGTTTTGAAATTAGATTGTCATAAATATTCATCAAGGTTTAAAGGTTGTATGAAATTGTTGAGGACAGAAGGTGTCCTCAATCTACCGAAATAATTAATCCACAAAATTCATTATTTAACAATTTATTTAACGAATTTATAAATCCATAAAAAATAATCAATTTCAATATTCTTCAACTTTAATAACAATAATTTTAATAATAAGTAGGGCACTACAGAAATAAATCATAACAACCACTATAATAGATTGTATTTATTAATAGTAAATTAAAATACTTCATTTTTCAAAACGGTCTGATACTTTTTTATCATATATTTCTTTTTATGTCTTCCAAATATTTGATACAAATAAAAGTTGCTAGATATTCGTCTGAAATTTTATAAAATAAATGTACAAGCTTCGTCGCTTGTCAGTAAAATATTATTGGTTGACAGCCGAACGTCAATAATATTTCTTACGTCACTTAACTTGCTTTTTAGTACACAAACTTAACCAAATTACAGAGAAATCTCTCTTTATAGTCCCATAAAAAAATTTCAGCCTAGAGTTATTTGATTTCGTTTTACTGTAGATATTCTTTATACTAAGAATACTATTTATGTTTCAGCATTCTGTCTGATGTAATCATCTTGTTAATATCTGAACGCTCACAAATTTTACGTAATTACATTTATGTGCAGTAAAAAAGTGATAGTTAAACCTTAACGTGCACTGACGAGTTAATTCGTTCGCGCTAAACTGGCAAAACTGTGCAGAAACGCGTTAACTCGCTCACACGCAATTAACTCGCCAAACGAACTCATAGGCTTTAGGGGTTATTTCATACATTCCCGATACATGATTTTTTGCGATTCGTCCATAATTCGACATAAAGATTATAGTAAAAAACTTGCGCTTGTGCAGGTCACGCTAAATTGCTTAAAAATCATGCTTCGTGATTGTATGGAATAAACCCCGTGTCGAGGTATCGCTGCACGGTGCTGTTTAATAATTTTATAAATAAAAGAAATATTTTTACTAATAATGTTTTTTTCTGAAATGGGAATTCGAAAAGACAGTTAAAAAGTCGATGTTCGTGTGATTTACAATATTCGATTATTTTCTGCAATGTGCATCAAAATCCAAAATTATAGTAAAAATTTTAATTATTTTTATATTTTTGTAATTTGCCTGCCAAGACAACGTTCAGAACTGTGTTTTTTTTTACAAAAATGATTTTTTGACCGTTTTTTTTCGAAAAAAATGTGCTTTAAGAAGTTAGGGCCCAAAAATATTCTGATATGTCGACAAAAATTATATCATCTTTCTCATTATTTAAAATATTTTTATCGATATTAATAGTAATATATTTATATTATATTTTACACAATAAATATATAAAATACTCGTTATATTTTTAAAATAATTTTTAAGTGTTACTTGACTATTAATCACTTGTATCCTAAATTCACTTTAAGACACAACGCCCTCGCAGAAGTATCAAATTACTCTTGTCTAATATTGACATTGAATAACTATTTTATTTGAAGTAACATAAAGTAGAACAATGAAATAACAATTTATTTTCATGAATTCGATAATAAGAGCACAACAGATCAGTGATTTTTTGAATATCCGTGTCACTATAATTTTAGAAACCAGGCATGTAATTTTAGTCTCAGGCATGGTATTTAAAATATTAAGTACTTTTCCTGTAAATAAAGGCTCAGAGTACCGAGCGTCGTACTAACTCTAACTTGTCCAACATCTTCTATATTTGGTTAAGGAACCCATGGCATTACAGAAATTCTGAATTTTCAAACCAGCTTTCTACCAAATTAGAAGTCTTGTTGAAATCATCGACCCTCAATATTTTTTTACAGTGGCAACCTGAAAAAATCATAAAACTTATTTGTATACTGATATTTATTGCAATGTGATCTGAGCATACCGGGCAGTCAGTATGATACCGCTCTTCTTTTTGTTGCCAAACTCACACTTAACCACTTGATTTGAACAACGTTTAGTATGACTCTTTAGACCAAACTATGTTATTCCACTTTTGCTGTGTCCAAGACTTTCGCTCTTTGAACCTCAAAATCTCTGTCTTCTGTTTGTCTCACTAACATGTTTTTTTCTTGTCATTTCTTTCATAATAATTTTCATACAGAATTCCCTTACATTTCGAGACTGGAGGTGTGGTAAATAGAGTATTGATTTTGACAAGGGAAGTATTTCTGTTTTTCTTTACTAGTCTCTCTAAGTTTCTAAGTTTCCCTCTTGAAAATAAAGTAAAACTTCAACTTCTACATAAGAGAATAAACATTTCCACTCATTTTAAATGAGCGTATAGTGTTTGCAAAAGTAGTTTTGGGGTGTCTATCTCTGAGTCTTTCAATCTAAATTGCAGCCAATTATGATGCCACGCTGAGTTTCAGTAAGTTCACGACCTTATAATCTTAAAAAAAGTCCTCCATGAACTATACAATATTTTAGGAAAACTATATATTAACGAGGAAACACGGTAAATAATTATTTTGATTTTTTATACATCTTTTATTATATTCAGTCAATTAGACTTGCATAATTTTTATAATAATACCGGGTGATCGGATATTTATGCGAGGGCGGTATATATCTTAGAGATCAATATTAACTAAATACATTTCTATTTTTTGCTATTAATTTGTGACTTTTGAAAGGATTAAATAGTTATACTGTATTTCTGTACTGTCTATTAATACTCATTCTTAGGCAACTACTTAAAGTGTCCTCTTCGGTGATCGGTGAATTTAAAACGTGCCTGTAAGTATTTTTTTTGTTTTTTAAATTTATTGATACATAAAATCAAATGAATTAGATAAATGGGTGACCATCCATAACCACATACGAATAAAACACACTATGTTAAAATGACACACTAAAAATATAAAACAATTTTAAATAATTAATTTAAACATTTATTAAATCAAATTAACAATTTTCCACAAATATCTCAATATATCTTCCACCTGTATATATTCTTGCACAGCTGTTGCAACAAAGTAAAATAGATCATTATATTTCCTCTTTTTCAACTCTGGTAGAGCTGATTCGGCATTTATAATTGTCAATCAATGACAAGCCAAGCGCCTCTGAGGTTCATCGAAACCAAACGCTATGATGACTGCAGTGATATAATGAATTTAGTGTATTATGAAATATTTCATAGCAATTTGTTGTCTTAAAAGATCGTTTAAGAGCTGTATAATAATGATTCTATATTTTATTGGGAACAGAGGAAATTTACTTGCTGCACTTACAATATATGTTGAAAAGAAGTGAGAACCTCGTTAAAGCTATCTTCATCGAAAACACTCCTCACGTTATGTATTTCAATGCAGCCGGATATTTCAGCCTATGTTTTACATATATTGAATTTAAATTCCGATTTTAATCAAGCGCTATTGACTTTCCTGATTATACTTCGACACAAATGAAAGTAACACCCTTTCACTTCAGCTTCTGGAAAGGCAATACTAGTTTCATTTATTGTCAAAATCTAGCAAAACATTCTGTGGCAGTAGATTTCGGACCAGAAGCTTCATTATTCTTTTATAAGTATCCATAGTTTTTTTCTGTAACAAAATATAAATACAAGGTGGTATGAGTTGCACACATTTGCGTACTAGGTATACAGTTGATTAAAACATTTGTGTCGCCTTCGAAAATTATATTCTTGTTGAATTGTTGAGAAAGCTCTTTGTCACCAAAAAACAGGATTTTTTAGGATCATCATCCTGAATCGGGAAATACTAGTCGACAATACTTTCCAGGAATATCAAATTTTACTGTTGGTGGATTAGGCAAATGACCAACTTTTCTGTGATAAAGAAGATTTCTTGGAAGCGAAGATTGCTTGGGCATATGTTCCAATCACTGCGAGTAAGTGCCGAAAATACACACATGGTTTGCTTCACCTTGCTTATGACGGAATTGCCTCAGATTTTTGAGGACAGGAATCATGACAATGTACGGTAGGCTGCTGAACTGTTTCCCAGTTGGTTGTCTTCATCTTTGAACGGTGATTGACTGAGCGATATTGTCTGCATCTCCATATCAGGCTTTCATTTCTAGTAAGAGAATACAGATACTCAAAACCAAAATAGGTCAAACCTCTATTATCTTTCTGACTCTTCGTTATTCTATGCTGGACTGAAAAAGAAACAATTAATAGATCTATAATATATATTAGCAGTTTACTTTAATTTAAAAATGAATATGTTACGCATAAATAAGTGCGATAAATTAATTGCACCAACCGGAATATTCTAAGGAAATAAGAAACCGGTGACAAATATTTAATATTTCAGTAATGGGTGTGTCCACCCCTTCTCAAAACTAACTCAGACACACGATTGTGCATAGATTATACACAGGCTGTGGCTGTTGCATTGACATCGGGATCGGTATTCCAAATGTGAGTAGCTTTGGCTATTAACTTATCTCTGCTTCCACCACTGCCAAACCGGAACAGCTTCCTCTTCAGAACATTCCAGACGTTCTCTATCGCATTCATATCTGGTGAATATGATGGGCAAGGTACGCTGTCAATGCCATTGCATTCAAGAATGACGTAGTCTTGATTGACTTATGGCATGGCGCGCCATCTTGAAGAAGTAGCCAAAGTGAACCACCAAACCAATGCTGTTCACCTGGTAGAAGATGCTACGTGAGAGTGGCTATGTACTTGTCTGAGTTCATAGTGCCAGTGATAGGCATGAGAGGGCCCACACCAAACACAGATATAGCCTCCCAGAACATCACTTTCGTGGTGAAGCCACGCTGCTGTTTGAAATGAGCAGGTGTGAGTGCTTCCCTTTGTCCACAGCGAACGAATCTGTGCACCAATTTCAAATGTAACCTTATCGGTGAAGATCGCCTGTACAGGTACAGTGGAGGACATGCCTTACAATAAAGAGTCAACGCTTGCCTTATCCTACATCTCCTGTAATAAATACATGTGCTGCTTTACCCATTGGAATCGATTTTTACATATTCCATTGTCAAAGAAGTGCACCTTCCTTGGTCGAAACGCCAGCCGTTTACCTTCCACCAGGGTACGCGGTATGGTTCTCAATGAAACGTTAGCTCCAATCATCCAAGAAGCTGCTTGAATATAGTGAGCACTGGCACGCGTGTCTTTCTTGCTCTCTCGGATAATGGCTTTCTTGTCCCGTTCTGACAGCTTTCCTTTCCGGCCACAATGTCTTTTGTGTAAAGTAGCAATTGAGCGTGTCTTCTTGTAGTGGTTAATGATCCTTGTTACTGTATAGTGATGTACACCCACAGCTTCTCCAATCTCTCTGTGAATCTTGTTAGTATGCTAGTTCAATCAATAACACTTTCTCAGTCTTTGCGAGATATCTGCCATTGGAAAAATGTCTCTACTACAAAACCAGTCTGCTGCAGTGTGAGGTGAATTCAAAGTCCATTCACAGTGCATATACGGTATGTGATACAGCGGCGCACATAGTGTACTTTATCTGTCTATCACACCTACACACACAACCTATGGAATGGCTCATCATCCTCTGTCAGTGGTCCTTAGTAGATTGTGCAGCATATTACGACTTTATCAGTCTGGTGCAATTAATTTGTCACAAATTGCATTTAAACAACTTATTTTTATTGCATGGTATTTTCCTTTATTTTTAAATTATTATAAATAATTATCATAAATTACAAATTAAACAATTCAGTTATTAAGATTTTTTTATTGTTTATATTATTTCTCACATAATTGTTATCTTATTATCCAGTCAGATCAAATAACTGGTGTTAGAACATTGAAAATATTAAAGAAATCAGATTTTTTATTGTGACGAAACATTTTAAGCATTTCATATTTATCAAACATTATTGTTATAATAGCAAAAACAAATTCAGATATTTGTAATTATTTTTGGCAACTGAATTAGATTATATTATTTTTATATAATGAATCCATTATCCGAAAGAACAAAAGAAATGAAAGTCTCTCTAACTGGGTCATCTGATATAGAAGATATTCTACTAAGAACTCGTGTTTTGTGTCATAAATTTATTTTGAGAAATTAGTGAATCCTTTTTTCATCATATAATGTTCATCTTATTCAAAATAATTTATTTGCTATTATGGTATTTTAAATTTATATACAAATTTGTAATCATAATTAATAACAGTAGACCTATTTATCAACAAATCTGTACATTAAATGTTTTAAATATCTTTGTAAGAATTGCATGTTAAAATAAAATTATATTTTTGTAACGTCTATTAGCAAAACTATCGTCCTATTCTCAAACCGAATTATAATTCGATTTTTGTCTAATTTCGAAAGTATATTTTAATTTTCTTCATTTTATTTATCATTAGTCTTTGAAATTCTATTTATTTGATTTTTTTCAGAGCTAGTGGAAGGGAGTTTAAAGCCAATTTTCCTATTGTTAAACAGAAAGCAGTTAATAAGATGAACCCCAACCAGAATAATGGCCCAGCTAAAATAAATACTAAAACACTCATGAAAGAACTTGTAGTTAATAATGTTCCACAAAAACAGACCGATCAAAAAGTCTTGAAGGTTTCACCAACAGTTGATGTGATAAATGTTAAAAAGGATTCTTCCATCAATCATTATCAACCTCAAGTAGTTTTACAACAGCATCAAATAGTTCATCCAAATCAATCGACAAAAGCGCTGGTTTCCCCAGGTAATAGTCACTGTGACAAGAATAACACAGAACAAACTCAAAAGGCTTATATTAATGCTGATAACAAACTTTCTATCCCTGATATGTCGCCAAAACCCCCCAAAATTGTTGAAACTAATAGACCTAAATCATCCACTCACATGGTTGCGAATCAAATTCAATCAGATAAATTAAGAAAATCATCCTCTTTTGTTGTAAATAATCAACAACCATTAAAAACTTTAACTCCAGTTTTTTTGTCCAAAGAAACCTTAAAACGTCCAATAATGGATACAATTCAAATAGGTCCACCAATTAAAACATCTGTGATGCACACTACTCTTCTTGATAAGCCACAAAATTCATCACAAACAACTATGACACCAATGGGGAAGAAGGAAGATTCTTTACCTTACATGTACAATCATATCTATGCCAACCATGTCCAGCGATCGCCTGTCACTCCATCTGATCATCCACAGCACCAACAATTACGCATTAATCAGCATCCAAATTTACCTATCAGCCACTCAAACAATAGTAATGTCAATCATTTCACACATTCCACTCCATATCCACACCACATGGTGAACAATGTCTCCCCTGACCATCTCCATAAGAATTCCATTCATCAATCTTCAATGCAGTCTGTCATATTGAATTCTGCAATGGAAGCCAGGCAAAAGTAAGTATCAGATCATTCAGTTTGGATAATTATTTAATCAAGCACTGTTATTTTTTTAATTTCTAAAATCAGTCAATAAGTTATTAATGTGGTCTGGACTTTCACATCTGTCACAATAGAGACTCAAGAAAGTATATTTTAGTGCAGCTAGTATTAATTTTTTTAATTTTAGATTCCAAATATAATATTTCTATTATTATTATAGCATCCGGAATTTTTTTTCTTAATTATCGTATTATCTACATTCAATAATACTGAATACTTTGGTTATCTAAGTTCAAAGAACATTTGTTGCTAGATTTACAAGGTTTATTCTGTTTAAGTAATTCTTGTACTAGTTATCATCCATACATTAAATATATTTGCCTTAAGCATTATAGTATATACATCATTTAATAATTTTTGAAACGAGGAAAAGAAACAAACTTTCTTTAGAAACAAACTAAATTTAACAAAGAAAAAAATTGTCATTCTTGATTCTTTATAAAATGAAATTTAAAAAAATATATTGATTTGTCCGATAGTCTTGACCAAATCTTAGTACAGAAATTATTTGCACTGAAAAAGCACGTTCTGAATCAATACACGCTAGTTTAATTGTATCACTCAATCTTTTAAGTTATCTGTCAGTTCACCGTTACTTTTTCATAATGAAAATTCTTGGTGTAATATTTTAAAACAGTCAAACCACATAGCAATGGGGCTTCTAAGTGTATCTTCAAGTGAAGGAACTTCTTCATTGTTAATTAATTGCGTATAATCTGCAGTTTTTTCATCCGAAGAAATGTTTGATGATGAAAATAATCGATTCAATAAAATGATAGCTACTTTAATCGAAGCTTTTGACTGTATTTTGTTCAAAGTATTTAGTGAGTTCATTAGAGTCAATTTTCTTCATAAATTTTTTTTTGGTTTTTACACTTGTGGAGGTAAAAATATCATGCTTAAATATAAGTCAAAAGGATCTAAGATGCTTTTCAACGAGTTGATTGATTTGTATGGTTACAAAGCTACCACTCATCCAAAGTTATAGAACATTATTTGATTCTGAAAGATCTTGCTGAAAGTTTTTATGTCTTGCTGGTTAACTTTATCCATAAGCGTATGAAATAAGCCATCACCTTTCGAGAGCTGGAAGACAAAGATTGAAAAATGTATTCCGACTGAGTTATTTTTCGAATAAAAAATTCATCTATTGCCGCTATCTTTGAAACAATGGTAGTTCAAGTGATGTTTTGACTGGAAAATTATCCAAAGTTTTTTTGTTTCGGAGCTTTTTCATGCTCTTCCTTTTTATCGTCAATTTTATGAATTCTTATTTAATGTACCAACAAAATGCTAAAATATTTATTAAAAAATCTGCAGTTGTCTATTGGAAATACTGAGTAATATTTACAAATAAAAATTAAACATTTTCGAATTGTTTAGTTGCTGAACAGAGATTTTTTTGGTTACATTTACAAGTACAACTTGCAAATTTTTTATTCTTTCGCATGATATTCTGGAAATTGAATATTTATAGTTAATGAAATCAGAAAATATGTAGCAAAGAAAAGCAGATACCTACTCACATTTTTAAAATCACGGTTTGATTTATAAATCAATTTGTTGCTGAAACAAATTATAAACAAATAATTGTAACAATTAACAGAAAGTGAAATGTTACTTAATTTTTTACAAGATTTATTTTTCTTTAAATTAAAAAAAATTAAAACCGTCTTTAATTAAAAAACAAATAAATTTTAACTAGCTTGATAAATTATTTCTTGGCGTCTCCCTGTCTTCTGTGTGTAAAACATAAAACATTTGATGTATTAATAAAGGTAATAATAGTGGCTACAAGATTTTTGTAAACCTTTGATAAGGTTCTTTTTGATCAAAAAATAGTTTTGACTACAGAACAATTCGTATTAATCCTATGAGGTGTCTTCCAAAGATTGGTAAATACGATTAGATGTGAACTAAACGTTTTGAATTTTATTGTAAAATTATTCTAAATAATTTTTTGGTTTTGAGAAATATTATTTTGGGATAATAATAGAATTAATGTATTTAATATAATAATAATTTTGATGTTAATTGTTGTATTCCAGCTTGTAATTAGTGTCGCCCTACAGAGATCAACTGTAATCATCCAGTGTTTACTATAAAGTATAATACGACACTACATATGAAATAGTTGCCTATGATTCCAAACATCTTGAGTAATTATTGCAAATATATTTTTGGTTATTGTTTGCTCGTTCTAATTTATGCTTTTGTTGACTACTTAGTTTATGTATTTTATACAAAGTTCTTTATTTTATTAAAAATATTTGGTTTAAACATTTTTCATTGATTATATTTTTGCATAACTTGAAATACTTTTGAAATATATATTTTTTAAGAAAATTGCAGGAGGTTTGCAGATATTTTATCGTAATATTTTTTTAATACAAATAAACATTATTAATTGATGTATAAGATTTTTGGTATCAAATAAATTGGACATTTTTTTTTGAAATTTCGTTCAAGTAGGTTTTATGTAGCCCCAAATTAATGTTCCATGTGCCAACACTAACAAAATACTGAAATTATCCAGTTGTCTACTGGATATTTTTTACTGGCACTTAAAACAATATAAATTATATATCAACTTTAAAGTGTTAAATATTTTGAAATAGAGTAATTAATTTTAAATTAAAAAAGAATGATAAAAACTATTAATATTTTTAAGTAAATTTGGAAAAAAATATATTTGTTAGTATTAAGTGTCAAACATTAAAATTGAAGAAAAATGGAGTTTAAAATATAAGTTTTTAACGCTACATAAAAATATCATCGGTTATTTTTATTTTAATCTTTATATATTTAATTAGCATTGTTTGATTTTAAAATTCTGTATGATTTTTTTTTCATTTTTGAAATTAATTTTTTCATTTGAGTAATTCTTATTTTTTAAACAAATATTCAAATACAATTTTAAATAGTTTTTACCTAATTTGGTTAAATTGTCACTTGAACATGAGTTTTAGTACTGAGACATAATCTAATCTAGAACATTTATATCAATTCTTGGCTTTTCGGCTAAATAACATAACGGATCGAGGGACATTCAAGTATCCCCTTTACCCGTTGCACTAAATGTGCTTAAACAGCCAACAAAACAATGGTACAAGTAATCGTGATTGGTCATTTTAGAGGTAGACTGAAACGTGTCCGTGCACTAAAGGCTCGCATTCTTGCATCCATGTGATAGGATATTGTATTTTTTGACGTTTACACCCAATACTGAGTCAATTATTCACTACTATTAGTGCCAATATTGAGTATAGTAGTTTACTATGCATACGCAGTTATCCATCACAGTCGAATTAGAAATATTAGTAACATAAATTGGACAAAAAATGATTTAAAAATCACTAATACTTGAAATAATAATTTAAAATAAATATCTGTCAATTCTTACAAAAAAATCGAAATACAAGGTAATACTATTCTAAGTGTTTCACCGATCTCCAAAATGGAAGCAATTTTAGAAAAATTCTATTTCAAACTGACTTCCATTTCTTTATGTGATCAATAAGAAATGTCAAAGTAAACTGAGTGAGAATAAACATGAATTAATTTATATCATTCCAAAAATTCATGTTCAATTTAAAAATATTTTAAAATGCTATTGCATAATTATTACTTTTGCTTTTGTAGTTTTGAATATTATTTGTTTTGCTTGATAGTAACTCCAATTTGACGAAATAATTCACTTTTGAACATAAATTATTAGAATGGTGTTCGGATTGTTGTTTAACACATCAATTTTTAATTAATTTCTTAAATTTGTTTACTGCTTTTATTCTGAAGATTTTTATTCAAATCCTTTTTAAAATCAGTTGTATTTTCTATTTTGTCAAGATTCATTGAAAAAATTTGATATTTGTCTTTTTATTAATTGTTTATTTATTCAATATACCTATTTTATAAATAACCCTTAAGTAATATTTTTAAATGGATTTTTATTGTATTTAAATTTTAATGTAATTATGGAAAAATAAACAATGCCTATTTTTGCTTGAATTAAATACTAAATTAATTCATTTTATTTTTTAATAAATAATTTTTTTACATATTCTTTGTTTAATAACTGCATTGATTGTACAACATTTTTCCAGGTGATAAAAGATAATTTTCAAATGAAGTTCTATATATTATCATCATTTGAAGATTCTTATGTTAATTTATAATAAACATTTTATTGAGAAACTATGTTTAAGTTCGTTAATTTATGCAGTATTAACCATTAAATTAGATTAAACAAGGATTAACTTTTAATATGTTATTAATATTAAGATTTTGTCAGTTGTTTTAAGATTTATAATCGTTGTTAAAAAAATATCCTCAAACTGTTTGTTTAAACTAGCGCTTTGTTAGATATTCCGGATAGATGTGTGTGTGGCAATGTGTCATGTCGCTTGCATTCGGAATAATGTCACTATTTTCGGATTGGACATGTCAGTTTCATTTCTCTTTCTTGTCATTTTTTTTAGTAGATTACGTGTAATTATTTTAAAATTTAATGAAAGTCAAATAAATCTTCACATATTTTGTAAGCTACGTTAAGAGTTGGATTACTGACTTCCAGGATCTTATAGTTTGTGAATTTTTAGTAATAGCCATATTTCTGTACAGCTCGTCACTAATATTTTAGATTAGAGATTATGGTTAAGTTTTTAATCATCTTTAACTGCATTTTTTTTCAGAAACTTCAAATGTTAATAACATAAAGCTTAATGTCAAAATAATTAAATTAGTTAAATAATGTCATAATTTTCTCAATTATTGCGGGACAGTACGGAAGTGGGTCAGCTTTGCTATTACTTCATGAAAAGAATTTGCTAAAAATTAAATGTGGTAATATCATGTCTCTTCACAACATCAAATTAAACTCTTCTGAAACGACATCATTTGAGAAGAAATAAATTAAAAATGCATTTTAGCACATTATTGGATTATAGATTTGAAATTCATTAATTGATGTGACCAAATACGAAAATAACAAGCCTGATTTTTCATTTATTATTAAATGATTAAATACAAATGTATTACTTATTTTAATATATTTTTAATCTGTTAACTTTAAAAATAACTCAAGTGAGACCAAAGATTTTGACGGATATTTATCGACTATCTATAATTATTAAAGATTATAATTTTATCAATTAATTTATAAATATGTATGACTTTGGGTTTGTAATTAATTTTTAAGTTATTAAACTCGAAAAAGTTTTAAAAAATAGAAAAGCATGTATATTGTCGGTGATGGATTGTTTAGAATTGACCAAATGTTGTTTGTTCCGTGATTTCAGTTGAATTGCTTCAGTAATATTTTAGAGGTTTAAGATTTAATGTGAAGTTGAGGGATTTATAGTGTTATAGCTTTAAAAGTATAGAATGGTATAAATAGCAAACCAGTTTTTTAATTGGTATATATGTTGAATGAGAATGAAATTAATTACAATTAAATATTTACAATTATTGTTATATAATAATTTTTGACCTATTGGTTTTTGATTTATTTAACATGTTCAACTGGATATTTTGACAATTTTCTTGAAAAACGTTTCTTTTTTACAATTATATATATATAATAAAATAAAAACGCCATTTTTCAATAATTTTATTTAAAACTAGTTTCGCCTTTACATGCATCTTCAGGTAAAATGAATATTTAAACAAAATTACACGTCATTTTAAATTTACACTATTAATAATTTCCATATTTTTAAAAAACTTAAACGATTTAACTTTAACCATTTCAATGACTTGTAATTTTGTAATTCATTTTACCTGACGATGCCTGTAAAGGCGAAACTAGTTTTAAGTAAAATTATTGAAAAATTGCGTTTTTGTTTTCTTCTATCTAAATTACCATTGAAGCTTATTAAAACAATATGATTATATATATATATATATATATATATATATATATATATATATATTGATTTGTATGTACCCATATAATTTTTTTTCTTCAAGTAATCAGAATAGAATTACTAAATGCCTATCTAAAAGCTCTCTCTGATAGTATCAAGAAACTAAAATATTTGTCTTTGTATTGATTTTTTTCGAGAAGTTATAATAGTTTCATTTGAATCCAATATATAATAATTTGAAACGCTATTGTAATAAATTTGTTATTTTAAAAATATTTATTTATTTTAATTCAGCATTCCTCAACATATCACTGCCATAGGAAATCATCCCAAACAAAATTTAATCAGTAACAATCATCTTAATATACAGCAAACGCAAAATTTGCAGAGACATTACATGGGCCTTCAATCAGATTTTGATTCTCCGAATAAGTCTCACTTTCTCCCTCATAATAATCATCTTCAAACAATTGATTTAATTGACTCGCCAATATCTATGAATGCTCATCAAATATCTTCAGAAATGTTTTACAATTTCAACACTGCACATCACAACAACAATAATAATCAAAGACGCTTTCAAAATTGATTCTGTATATAAATCAATGTTAATACAAATCTGATCTATCAATCTTCAATTGTATAAATTCTGATTTGTGCAGTTTGTAAAAAATATTAATATTCAAACTAGTATTCTGATTTGCTTTATATCTATTTTGTTAGTAGAGATGATTTTTCCAATAAATTATGGGTTTGTTGTTATTGAAAATCAATGTTTCAACTTTCTTGTGTACTTATACAATAATTATTATTTAATATTTTGTCTGATTACCATTGTTTTTTGCTATTGCTTCTTCAGATTACAAGCATTTATTTTTATACAGAATTACAATTATTATTGCTATTATTGGTTCAATGTTATGGTGATAATTAATCGGATCAAAAATTATATAATGAATAATTTGTTATTATTGATATTTGGTATTCATAATGTTAAATAATGTTTTAGAAATATCAATTGTAAAGGAAGAAAATGTGTACATGAAATTATTTCAAATATATATACTTAATTTGTTTGTAATAAACTTTCATATGAAGTAAATTAGTTTCTCGTTTTTTTAAAGATACAAGTTTGATTATTTTGTTCTAAATTCGATTGTGAATAAATGTTGTGGATTTGAAATCAGGACTTGTTCGATAATTCGTTTATATTAACCAAGAGTTTTAGAACATTTAGTTGGGTATTTATTTTATAGAACAAAATTGATTTATTTAAAGTTTTAGACAGTATTTACAGAATAAAATTAACAGTCGAAATCGTAAATCGTTGAAATAAACACCAAATTAAGAGTTTAATTAAAAGATAAATTGATGTCAAATTTGAGTATTCGATTTAATTGGGAATTTAGTTGATATTTACAAAGAATAGACAGATGCTTTTGATTTGAACATTTTTCTGTTATTATTGGACTAGAAATAGATCAGTAATGTATGAAGGTGAAGTTAAATTTTTGTCTTTGATAGTTTCTCATTTAATTTTTAAATCGTAGTTATAATTTATTATTTATTGTCTCGAATTCGGTGTTTAATTTTTTTAACTTAAATTTTTTATAATAAGTAAAAAGAAACTATAAGATAATAGTGATAATAACACATATAATAAGCGATAATAACTCGATAGCATCAGGGAAGTGCTTTAAAATTGCAAAAGAAAACAGTTTAAACATTTGTACGTAACTGTAAATTGATTTTTTTCCTAAAAAAATAAAAATAACTTTTTGAGATCAGATGTGTTACGGTTCAAATTCCGACAATCACAAAAAAAAGGAGGATAGTCTAGCTCGACTATCCCCCAATATGTTTTAATAGGCCCCATTCAACAATCAACCCCGTGAAGCACAGAGGCCTAGGGATCTCATGTCGAACGGAGCCCGAGTCCACTTTCTCACCCCTGAACCTCTAAAGAAAAACATAATTAAAACAAGAAAATCCTTAATTAATTAATTAACTTACCAGTATGATTCAGAGCGAATCCACCGTTTGTTATCCCCGCGGTAGGCCTGAATGGATTGCAGCTAGACGTGGGCACGTTTTAAAATTTTCTAAACGTTTAAACGGTCTTCGTTTAGTAAATTAAACGTTTAAAAAACGTTTAAACGATCTCTAATTTCATTGATAGACGTGGGCACTTTTATAATTTTTTAAACTTTTAAACGGTCTTCGTTTAGCAAATTAAACGTTTATTTATTCAAACAGTATGTATCATATACTTCTTTCCAACAATCTAATTCGCAAATTGTGATAGGGGTATCTTCCAACACTCAATCATTACACACACAATCACATACACCAACATTTTTTACTTTTTAATGAAGGGCACTGATCAGCTCTCCTTATGATCATGCATCCTCGTTTTCCTGGTCTTTATCATATGCCTGTCTATAATCTGTAAACATTACTTGTCTAGAGTTTCCTTCATTTGGTCTTGTTTCGAATTTTTTGATTGCTGATGAAGTCATGAAGATTTTCACCATCCATCTGTTATTCAAATTCAAAGAAGACAAATGCATTGGTGGAAAATGTCGAAAGAAAGAATCACAATCCTAATATGTAGCAACATGACCGACAATAATTTGCTGTTAACTTCAAGTCACTGTACATTAAATTTTTTTATTCGGTATTATTCACGTAATAATTTAATTGTTTGCTGTTGTATGAAGTGGTGATACACTAATGCAGTGGTTTCCAACCTGTGAAGCGCGCCCCCAGGTGGCACGAGACTGTTGCAAGGGGGCATGCAGCTGTTTCCAAAATATCATTTTTGAATACAAGCAAAAAAATCAAATAGGTGTCACAAAAAATGAATCAACAATTATTTTAAAAGGGGGTCGCCGGTACAAAAAGGCTGGAAACCACTGCACTAATTTATAATACAACAAATTGAATAATAAAATTGAAATTTCGTCAAATGAGGGTGGTTAAATATAATAAAATTGCTATTTTATGTCGCTAACGGATTCTGTGGTTAATGATCAAAAAATTATATTTAAAATAAATATTTTTTTTAAAAAAATATCTAGTTGGTTATTTAACACGAATAATCAATCGATTTTTTAAAGATTTTGTTTATTGTGATTATATTCCTCAATAATCTGGAGCTTATATAATTTTTTATTTTGAATTGGCAAATATATAGATAAATTAGTATTTAAATACATTGTTAAATGAATCAGTTGGCAAAATGTCATGTCACAGGCTATAAAAATTGCGGCAAATAATTACTGTATAACAGACCAAATCAGCTAAGGTACATAAAACGCGGTAAATAAATATTCGTTATTTGAAAATTTAAGATAAATAATTTACTGGAATTGATATTTTGTCTAAATATGTCGCTAATCTAAATGTCTATAATTAATGCTCGAAGAATCTATATTTAGAGTTAAATTATAAAATCCAAACTTGTATTTGATGAGATTTTAGTTCATCTCGAAAAATTATTATTCGACATTCTATTAATCTTACATGAAATGAATTCTTAAACTTTTTATAAATCAAAATATGGAAAAGCTTATCAATTCATTTTATTATAAATGATTATGATGATAGTGAGCAAACATATGAAGATGTGGAACTGTGCATTCGACAAAATTTTGATGACATCGTTTCTGACGGAATTGTATGACCTTGATGTAACAAGCCTTCCCCGACTGAACGGATAACTGAGTATCGTAGAGACTACATACCGAGTAACAGAGTAAATCTGTTGACTTGTAATTCTAATTATTGAAAATTCGAAATACGAACTTAAGAAATATACTCCCGTTTATAAATTGCTAAACGTTTAAACGTCTTAAAAATCGATAACGTCGAATTGAAGACTCCAAAGTTTCAGTTTTTCCTCAAATCCTTTCAACTTGCTGGAGATAGTGATGAAGTTTTCTTGAGCTCCTTGCAATTTCAAATTTAAATCATTAAGTTTGTCGAAAATATCGCTCAAAAAAGAAACTCGTAACCACCCAATATCTTCTTTCAGGAATGAAAAATCAACTTCTTCGGTATCGATGAATAAAACAATTTCAACTTTCATAAATAGAAATCGATTCAAAACTTTTCCTTTTGACAGCCATCGAACTTCGGTGTGATAAAGCAAAGTTTTGTAATCCGAATCCATTGCTTCGCATAAAGCTGCAAAAAATCTTGATCGAAGAGCATTCGCTTTTATATAATTGACCACGCTGACGACTTCATTAAGAGTATCTTTGAGAATTGAAGGAAGAGATTTTGAAACCAGAACTTCTCTGTGGATCATGCAATGAACGATTTTAACGCTTTGATTTTTCTTGACAACGTGAGAAACGAATCCTTTTTTTTCTGCCTTGCATGGTAGGAGCTCCATCTGTGCATACACTCACACAATTTTCCCATTTCAGATTGTTTTTTT